>ADNK01003028.1:0-41482 GCA_000320545.1 Bigelowiella natans CCMP2755 | reverse complement strand
GAGGAGGAGGAGGAGGAGGAGGAGGAGGAGGATGATGATGCTGTTATTCTCGAGGAGGAGAAGAAGAAGAATTGTGACGACGATGATCGATAATAATATGATGATCATGATATCAATAGCTGGTTCATGCTGGCTGTGTGCCTAACAACAGGTATGGTTTCCGACAACTATTGGAAGGAAAATGCGCTGATCTTCTACAACCTGATGTGACATGGTAAGAGTAGAAGTAGAAGTAGTAGTAGTAGTAGTAGCAGTAGCTGTACGAGATGATCCATAACAAGCGAACATCATCCCCTCTTCCTCCTCCTCCTCCTCCTCCTCCTCCTCCTCCTCCCCCTCCTCGGATGCACAGGTGCGGAGGTCTGACTGAGGCACGTCGAGTTGTGGTAGTTGTTCCATCAGCAGCTACCCGAAAGAATCGTGATAAACGACACACACACACACACACACACACACACATATATATATTCATATGGGCACGGGTAAGGTGTAAAATATCGATATCATCTTCATGGCGTGCGTTTGCAGCAAATAGACAAAAAAAATTAAGGAGATATCAGAACTTGTTGTAGCTTTACTTTATTAAAGTAACAAACAGTGACATTATATAAATTTTAAATTTATATATATATATATATATATATATATATATATATATATATATATATATAAATATTCGGTAGTTGATTCATCATCATCATCATCATCATCGTCGTCGTCATCATCGTCATCATCTCTCCAACATTCTAGGCCCTTGCATCTGCTTACGATATCCCTGTGATTCCCCATGGAAGCAGTGTCTACTCTTACCACCTCCAATATGCATTTCCAAAGTAGTAATAGTAGTAGTATTAGTAGTAGTACCCATGTGCATGCAGCTAGCTGATAGAGATCTCCGTGGGAGAGCACCATAGTAAGAAGAGGAGAGGGAGAAATCTACCAATCTTGCTGTGCATATAAATCATTTGTGAGAAAGAATATTGATTACTTAATTAGTTGCCCGATGGCAGAGTTTCTTGTGATGTCTCCCAACGCTGATAAGATCGTACCGTACTTTGGAGCGCTTTTTACTGACGAGCCTCTTCCAAAAAATGGCACTTTAGCTCTCCCGGACGACAGGTATGTATACCATTGACAAGGCTTGACAAAGCATTGTTCAACAATTTTAAAAAAAATCATTTTGCCAGAGGAATATTCATCCTACGGCACTCACTCACACGTAGTATACGTCATATGGGGTTGTCAGTGACAATGAGGAGTGGAAGTATTCTCCACTAGTTGTATACCAAATATTCATTTGATAATGTAAATCAGACCTGGATTTGGAGTTACTTTCAATCGTAAAGGGTTGGACCTCAAGCGCCCGTATGCCAGGACGGTGCCAACCTCAAAGCTTTGATCAGTATTAGCATTGGTTGCTTGTCGTTCTACTCCTTGAGATAAATAATGATGCTTGTTCATATAGTAAACAACACTTGGTTTTAAATATACATGAACTATTCTACTGGAACTGAAGAACCCCATGCAAACTGGCTTACGATCATGCACACATGCGCATTAGATGATGAAGCCGGTGCCTTGTGCTACATGTGATGCGTCGTAGCACTCACAAAGCAGTCTAGACATTCCACACACGTACATGCGATGCAGGCTCTCTTTTTCTGCGGCGGTGTGTGTGAAACCACGATGTTTGCCTGTTCTGATTTCCACGACAAACTCACAGTTTTGTGCAATGCTGTGCAAGCTGCAAGTGTTGCAATCGAAGATGTGTGTTCGACCAGCCCACTTTGCTCAGTCAGTGCTATATGAGGGTTCACAATTCGGATAGCTCACTGGACACACCTACAACAGCAAGCATGTCTAGATGTGCACTTCATGGCGTTGCTGGCTGCCACGCTAGCACGGTAGCACGCTAAATCATGCAGCATGTGCATCTCTGCTACTAAGCCATCTAATATGTATAGCCTTCGCCAACTAGCCAACGTGCTAGCTGATTCGTAAGCGCTAACATCGCTGCTGTGCTTGCACTTGTACCCGTTTCAGTCTTTATGCGCATAGCTTTCTGTAGTTATTACACATGATATCGAGTGCATGGTACGACTTCGTAACATTGATTCGTACATTTATGCGCAAGGATGCACTTATCACAGGCAACTTTCTATTCGGTCAGTAAGCCTATGAAGGGACACGAGTCATGCTTTCTAGGCATCTTTGTGCTGCATGCTAGCTCCTATGATTACAGTTATAATCATTTAGAATGATGAAGTCGTCGCCCGCTTTCTCGCTTCTTCCCGGCATATCGTCCTTACAAATACGCATGTTTGTGCTGTCAAATTCAACTGTATAACGACAGTTATCAGTAAAGGCATATATACTCTCACCTCCTCCTCCTCCTCCTCTTCCCGAATAAACGAATGGAATACCTATGCAATATAAAGAATGTAGACGAAAATGAAGATCATTATCAACGCTATGGTAGCTAATTTATTAGTTGAAAGCATGTTGATTTAAATAAATTTTATTTCACATATATTTCTATTTGATAAATCGTAAGTGTGTTGTCCCGTCATACAAAAAGCCTGATTTACATTTGATTTTCCAACCCCCGCCCTCCCTCCCCCCCTCCCCCCCTCTCTCCCTCTCTCCGCACGTTTTCTCAGTCGATTGCGGTGTCCATTCCCCTTGTAGCAACAGTTTTGAGAGCTTCCGCTGCTTCCATCATTGTGAACCAGTTGTTGTTGTAGTATCTTCCCAAATTTATCTTCTTCTAACAGGGCAGCCTGGTAACGTTCAAGAAGGGTACCCATTTGATCGATTTAAGGAGGTATTTACATGTGCGTGTAGGTGGATTTATGCAGATCAGTGGCACGAGGAATCAGAGGATTTGACAGAGACATTATTCATGTGTATTCGTAATATCACATCCTTGGCTCATAACCTACATTCTGGATCTGCTATCTTAGTAGCATGTGATCCCCCTCACCCAAACTTCTCTTTGTTATATGTACACAGTATTACCACGTGACGCACGCACTCATCATAGGAAAAGGAGTCATGTGAAGAGGGGACTTCTTCCTTTTTAGGAGCCTTGAACGACGTATCTTTTGGTAGTGGCGATGTGGGTGGTATTGTCTTCGATAAGGTATAAGAAGATGAAGAAGAAGAAAAAGAAGAGGCTGAAGAATAACGAGCAGGAGCGGTGATAGTAGGATAAGCTCTGAGAAAAAATAACATCACAAGTACAGAACGTATCATCATAGGAACACAAATTCTCCTCCATATGTAATGATTGTAGGGAGGAGGAGGACCCAAAGATAGTTTTTATTAGGAAGTATAGTAAGTAGTAGTAGTAAGTAGTGGCAACTCACGGGTGATGGATGGAGGCCAAGATTGCTTCCAAAATGTGCTTTATTGTAGTAATCTTGTTCAAAAGCTTACGTCTCTGCATAAATAGCCATCGCCACCATCACCACCACCAGCACCATCATCATCATCATGATCCAAAATTTGTACTTCTAGATCGAGCTCCTATCAATACCAAGGTAACGTGTAGAGAGTCGCCGATCTTTAAAAACTACTCACGAAAATAAATTATACACGTAGTATATGAACACCATGTGACTGTTTTGTTATCGTCATCATCATCATCATTGTTATCATTATTATAAATAATAATATTGAAAGTTCTCTCCCCACATCTTCACATATGAAGTTGATGATGATGATGATGATGATGATAAGGCCCCCATATCTTCACATATGAGAATGATGAGAATGATGATGATGATGATGATGATGATGATGATTCGCATGTAAAGGGCCCTACTGTCTGTGCATGTGCATGTGTGTATGTGCATGTGTGTATGTGTGTGTGTGTGTGTGTGTGTGTGTGTGTGATTGTGTGTGAGTGTGTGTGTTTATTACCCACAACCGATCAGTATCGTTAAAATCATCACCATCTAGGTCGTCGTTGCTGCTATTAGGTCGTCGTTGCCTTTGTTGTTTTTTGATTCCTTTTTCTTCCAGAGGCTCTATATCCCTTTGATCAGCCCACCTAACACCGATAGTAGGTAACAACAGAGATACTTCTTACACACACACACACACACACACACACACACACACACACATTTTCGGAAAGAGAATGCTTAAAATAGCTTTTCTAGTTGATTACCCAGCAAAAAGAGCAACACAGAGAGGTGACACTACCGAGGCACCACGCAGCTTCACGTCTGAAACGCTCCCTCCCCACCCTAAGAACACACACACACATATACACTACTACTACTACTACTACTATCTTTTTGTGCGTAGATTAAATAGGAAAGAGTGTGGTGTTGCGATGCTTCATCTTAACATTTAGACAGTAATACCTTCCAGCAGGGTCTATTTTTATCGGGAAGAAGAGAGAAGAAGAAATTGAAGAGGAGGAAAGAAGAAGAAGAAGTAAAAGAAGATACTTTACCTCCTCCCACCCCGGTATTAGATGCTTCATCGTAAACAATCCACGGAGAAGGAGTAACTTTCTCCTTATACTAATGATAATAAATGTATGATCGTCATCATCATCATCATTATTATTATTATTTTTGTTCATTAGTGTGTCTGAATTAGCCTTAAACACATCATCATTAATCATCACCATCAACAAATGAGATTCAAGGAGGTGGCGGGAGATAAATAGATCGATCGATAGTTGAGACGTAATATCATTCCATGAGCTTGTTTGATGTGATGTGACGATCGTCATGCTCATGTAAAGAGACCAGAACAGAAGAAACATGAATCTCCCCTCTCAGGCACATTAGCGACGAATCGATCATACCTAACGTAGTAGCAGCAGCAATAGGCGACAAGGGGGAGTACATAGCACCAACAGCAATACAAGCAGCACGATCAACAGTATCCTGAGTTTGTATGAATGATGATTTACGTATTACGATTTGTGTTGTGCAGCTTACTTGAGGAGGCAATGTCTGACCTCTTTCTAGTATTATTTGTCCTGTGTATATGTGAGAGGGAGGGGGGAGAGGGAAGGGGGTGGGGAAGCAACGGAGACTTATATTCTCAATTAAACAACAACAACAACAACAATAGCAACAGCAACAACACTAAAGGCTATTATATTCTCAATTAAACAACAACAACAACAACAATAGCAACAGCAACAACACTAAAGGCTATACTATCATCTCTATGGATGATCATTAATAAGAATGACAATTACTAGTATCATTACGACTGGCTAGTGAAAGACTTTAATGCCGATAAACAAGATGGTGGTATACGCCCTGCTGCTCATACACTTACAAATCTATGGGTGTTCTCCTCTGCCCGCGTTCTTTGTTGAAATCGTGTACTCTCAATATCATCCGTTTTGCCAGTGTGCCTTTCGTCATCACAAAGAGCATTGGATGCACAAATATCTTAGATACTAAAATAATTATCCTTTGATATGTACCCTTCTACATACACACACACACACACACACACACACACATACACGCACATGTAAACATAAAGATAGATAGAGAGGGGAAGTGGGGGGAGGGGAATAAGAGACATTTTTACATGCTAGTTGATTTTACTTTCTTCCACCACATTGTAAGCAAGGCTGGGGTACAAAGCTGCGGTCAACACCTGGTAAATAGAAGACACAAATATTGTATTCGATAGTGATGATATAGTAGCAGATAATTGCCAAGAAATATTGATATCCAACCCCGCGTATCATGAAGAGTTTCCCCGAGTTGGTGTTCGCATAGCTTGGACCATCATCATCCTGCTGCTCATAGCGATAGAAACCAAAGGAACTACTACTACTACTAGTACCACCCCCTCCTTTTCCGGTGCTACTGCTATTGCCGCAGCCACCTAAAAGAGGAGGAGGAGGAGGAGGAGGTAAAACGACGTATTGGTATATATCATATGTATCTATGATTGAACATGTATTTACGTACTTACTCTGTGTATGTGTGTGTACGTGTGTATGTGTATATGTATGTACTCTGATGATGCTTGTACTTGCCACTGCTACTACGACTACCACTAATACTACTACTACTACTACTACTACTGCTGCTGCTACTACCAGATTTGTTGGGGCTACGTCGTGATGACACCACACCGAGCCTTACCAAACAGCGTAGAAGC
The DNA here is from genome assembly GCA_000320545.1 of Bigelowiella natans CCMP2755. NCBI lineage: Eukaryota > Cercozoa > Chlorarachniophyceae > Bigelowiella > Bigelowiella natans. The sequence goes on along the minus strand of ADNK01003028.1, from coordinate 35,329 downwards.
TGGCGTCTTTGTGTATTATGATGTGAAACATAAGTATTTTTCATCATAAGTGATAAAATGCGTGTTCCCATTTGTAGGAAAAAGTCGTCTCAGCTACACTGCTGCCTTTCTGTAGCTACTTTATTATTGTTCGGCCGTGCATGCAACAACAACAATATATACTGTAGTTATAAATAGTAGTAGTAGTAGTAGTTGTAGTAGTAGTAATAGTAGTTCAAAATATTATCAATACCGGATTGCTTTGATGGATTTGAAGGCCCTCTCCGACGCATATATACCATCATTGATGTATGCTTTCGCTCGTTCTTTGCTGGTCATTATAACACAGCATAATAATATGATTTGCATAATGAATGTGCAGTAGATAAATGACCATAGAATAATAATATACAGGATTTATAACAACAGATACTACTACAACAACAATTACTACTTCTGCTACCAGGTGCGTCGTAGTAGGCCTCCTTCTACTTCTTCTTCTTCTTCTTCTTCGAATCCTCGTTGCTGCAGTAATGATCCAGTAGGTATTCCAGATAGAATGTCTATCACATATTTTGTCATGTTTTGTCATTTATTGTGCTGCTGCTGTTGTCTAGAATATGCTTGGTTAATTGATTGATTATGCAATAATCTAGTTATTACTACTGCCACTAGTACTAGCACTAGTAGCACCGCCAACTACTTGTACCTCTCCATGTGTGAAAGGCCTTAATGAGCGTCAAGTGATCGCTACGACCCTGGTGTATGTTATCATATCGGGGCAGTACATGCATATATGTATATATATATATATATATATATATATATATATATATATATGCATATACTACTCCACTGATAACATGTCTTCGAATAATATAGTGTTTTGAAGACGATTAACCCCGTAGCTACACATTGTACCTAGCAAGGAGCTGAGCCGCTATTACTACTAACACTACCTACTTTCTAGTTGCAGCAGTACTAAAATTGCTATGTGTCAAGAGAGCGAAGAAAGCGGTGTATTATTGTGTGCTTATGTATAAATTACAGAAGGAAATATAGCTCTTCGCGCTTCCCATGCCTTTAGTTACATATATCATCGTATGAAAATACTCCTTCGTCGTGATAGTAGTGATGATGATAAAAGCGATCATAAGTCAGAATCCAGCTATATTAATCTCTCTCTCTCTCTCTCTCTGTGTGTGTGTGTGTGTGTGTGTGTGTGTGTGTGCGCGTGTGTGCCTAATGACTCATCATCATCATCATCATCATCATCATCATCATCTCTGTGTAATTAGTGTTTAATTTAGCCGCTCTTATTTCAAGTATGATACTTTCCGCTTCTCTTCCTTATCAGACAGCATAGTCCATACATCTCGGGTACACTGAAGAAGGTGGGGAATGAAACCTCCTCTCAGCTCAAATATTTCCATGAAGTCAGAGCATCATTAACATCAACATCAACATCATCATCATCATCATCATCATCATCATGGTGGGTGCTGTCCATATGAGCTTCTTCAACAGCGGCATGTAACATCATCCATTATCAAATGTAGTACTTACCGTAGAGGCAGCAAGGGTCAGCATCGGCGAGAGACATTGGAATGCTGCTCCATATCTGCAGCCAAGGGGGGGAGAGGGAAAAGGTAACTATGTCTAACAATTATTGCAAGGTGATGATTACTTACTCCAAGTCGTTCTTTCATTATGATTCAATCATGCTGCTGCTGCTGCTGCTGCTGCTGCTGCTACTGTGTGTGTGTGTGTGTGTGTGTGTGCGTGCGTGTGTGCAGTGTAAAGCAGCAGCTAGGGGATGATTAGTGGATTGTACATAGTAGTAACGAAAAGCAGATATCATGAGATTTAAGATCAAAAGGGGAGGAGTAGGTTATTACAATAGCAATTGCCCCGCACGTATTGAGACCTACGAAGGAACATCAGGTCAGACAAACACTAATGATGATAATGATGGCAACTACTATCAAAATACTGCTGTTTGCCTTGATACAGCAAAAATAATTTAAAAAGAAAGTGCTTGTTCACCGGTAACTGAGCCAGTGATGATCCCAAAACAGTCAGATTCTCCTGAGCAGCCACCAGCAGGGGATATTAATATGAATATATCATCAACCTCCTCTGCTACCATGATTACTTTGCATTTCCATCATAGCATCATTTTGCTGCAGTCCCCTTTATATCTTCTCTCCTCCTCCTCCTCCTCCTCCTCCTCCTCCTCCTCTTCCTTCTCCTCATCTATTCTTTGGTGCTATAAATACGGCGCACTTACTTGCAGCACACTACCTACCTACCTACCTACCTCTACATCTATGATTTTTGAAGATCTCAGGAATGAAATGGCTGCCTTCAAACGGACAATAATAATAATATTGTTTATGGCGGTGATGACGATGATTGATAATGATAATGGAGCTAACTGCCATGTTACTGAAATGAATTTTATGTAAGATATCTACACAATAAACATAATTTATAAGAATACAGGGACGGAGATCATCATATTATCTAGTATCATGCATGATTGCAGTTGTTGCTGCCTACGAAGAAGCAGCAGTAGCAGCATTATGACCTTAATCTCTGCAGCAGGAGGTGGTTGTAACAGTTGACTCAAAATGTCCTGTTGTTCATATTTCATGTGGCACACCACTACCATCATCATCATCATCATCATCATCATCATCATACCACCATCATCATCATCATCATCTTCACCATTGGCGGACTGTTGTATAATCATTTAAATGATGCTCCAACTCCAAAATCATAATGCATGCCTAGTACTTGTTGACAACTATCTCCTGATGCAAGGAGGTAGTAATGATGAGCAACAGCAAATGCATACTACAACATACCTCAATACGATCATGGGGAAATAGCGCCTTAATTTGAAGTCCCACTTCCGCTAAAGGGGTACGGAGAATCTCGGGCTAATATCAAATTAATGATGATGATGATGATGATGAAGATGATGATGATGATGATGATGATGACGCTAAAATTCTGACTACTCTTACTAGAATCACATACTATCATCCAAACCTATCGTCCTCTTCCGTTCTCAACGCTATTTCGCTACTATTACTCTAGGCCCTGCTTTTTCATCATCTCCTTCTTCCTCCCTCTTTTCTTCATAATTGCGTTTGGTGATGGAAGGGTGGTCAAATATAATTCATGCTTTATTCTTTCCAACCTTGCAAAACATTTGCATTTGTTCCTCGAAAAACTTTTTGGAGTAAAGCCTTAGATGGAAGAAGTAGAAGAATTGATGCCATCATCTTCAGTAGAAACGATATGACGAGAGGATGAACAGCATAAAGAAAAATGTAGGAGGGTTTCTAATCGTTAAAGTATATTTATGATATTTATGTTGCACCATCATCATCACCATCATCATCATCATTATCATCATCATCATCATCCCTTCCTTCCTTCCTTCCTTCCTTCCCTCCCTCTTTCTTTCACCGGTAGCAATAGCCAGGCCCAACTCGTCCCGCCCTCCCCTTTCTCTGCTCTGCTCCAGCACGGGAAATCCACACTAAAATAAGAATGGCGGTGGGAGAGGAGATGGATGAAGTGTGTGTTTACTTCCTGGGTCCTCTTAGCAGCAAACGGATCATCTATTGATTGATTTAGGCGTACTACTGTGGAGAGAAGGAGTATTTGCAATAGATGATTACTATGGCTAAGAAGAGTAATTTCGAGTATCTGAAGTGGAGGTGTGGTGGTGGTAGTGGTGAGCCTGATGATGACGAAGATAATGCATCGTTATATACTACATCATATTGTATGTATACAAACCAGGGTCTAAACTTGAGGAGGAGTGTCCACCATTTGCATGATAGTATCGCTTTTGCTTGCGAATACCTTCAAAAGACATCATGATGCATATATCATTTCATGCCAAGGTCTTATTGGGAACAAAAGATACATAATAGGTTATATGCTGCGGAAGGAAGATAGGAACAACAAAGAGAGAGAGAGAGAGAGAGAGAGAGAGAGAGAGAGAGGTAACCTGTGTCAATCACATACTGAATATCCGGCATTGTGAGAGATGTCTCTGCAATGGCAGTGGCGATCACAACCTTCCGCGAGTAACCATACCCCTATTACAACATAAAAATGATGGTGATGATAAGTGTGAAACCCTCATGATTATCATTAGAATATTGTCATGATATGGAAGTGCTATGGATCATCATCGTAGAAAGACCCTCAAAAAGGAGGAGAAATATATGTAACAATCCATCATCGTGTATTTATTGCTCTTATCAACACCATATACTGTCTCTGTTTTGTTCTCCTTTTTGTTTGTTTTTAATCGACATCTTCCTGTCTATATCAAAACTATCAGTTGAGAATAATAATAATAATTATAATAATCATAACACCGAGGGAGGAGGGAGAAATGCAGCTTGTTGTTCCGAAACACTCAATGCTCCATGAAGTCCAACGACGTACAGTGCATTTTTCTCTTCACTATCATCGTTGCGATGATGATGATGACTACTTTTAGCAAGAAGCCAGAAATATATCATCGGCCATGTATAGGTGAGGAGAATTCGTAGACATATTATCAATACAAAGAAGAAGATTCAGAAGAAGAAGATTCAGAAGAAGAAGAAGATTCAGAAGAAGAAGATATCGAAGTATTAGTGCCATCAATACTCGATACAGAGACTAGAGGGATATTACTATATCATCATCATCATTATTATTACTACTACAAGTACTTTTAAGTCATTCCACTGTTTTGTTGCATATTGCCACTACCACATGTAATTGCAAGACGATTGAGTGCCGTTATCGTCTTCTATCTTATCACCTTGTAGTAGTGGTAGTAGTGCAACGATTGTTCCTCCACAAGTTGGAGGTGGAGGAGGAGGAAGAAGAGAGCATGTAGTCATATCTAAGCTTTGCCTTGACTGCTACAATGTCGTTCCATCCTCCCACGAACACGAGAATAGCTCCACCCCCCCCATCATCACTACGGGTAGTGGAATGAATATGCCAGATCGTCTGTGACACACAAATACATATGCATGCTACTCATCACCATTGCTATCATCATCATCATAATCATCATCACATTTATGATGGTGGTATTGGTGCTTCTATTTAATTGTTGTGATTATGATGATACCTGAGCAACCAGATCAGGATCTACTGCAGGGGAAATAAATTCACTACTATCACCAACTTCCAATTTATTCATAGATTGATTCTTGCTGCAATGCTCTTCGTTGCTCCTATCTTGCCCACCCCACTCGAAACAACTACTGCCAAAGATACTCCAAGGGTCCTCTTCTTCCTCATCCTCCTCCTTCTTCTTCGTTTCCCTCTTCTTCCTCTTTACTTCGCTTGCTTCTGTTGGGATTAAAGGCGAAGACGATGACGACGACATCAACCCAGGATGATGAGGATGATGATTATCGTTTTTACCTCCTTCGTCATGTTTTCCCCACCATCCTGAGATAGCATTATCGTTCTCCGCACCGTCCGCATCACGTGATATATTATGGTTAATTATCTCTTCTCCCCAACATCCCCCCCATCGATCATCATCGTCTTCTCCAGTCTTTTTCACATTAGTAGTAGCAGTAGTAGTAGTAATAGTAGTCTCTGTAGAGAAGATGCTCCCACTTTCCACCATCCTCTCTTCTTTGTCTTTATTTAGCACAAAAGGAATGGACCAGGAGGAGGAAGAGGAGGAGGGAAGAGGTGTTGTCGTGATTGTCTCCTTGTTCTTTTTTTTCTTTCGGACTTTGAAAGATATAATCCCGCACGATGACTTGCTTCTGCGACGGTTGGGATACTCTAGTAGTGATTGTTGTTGTCGTTGTTCCTGCTGCTGGTAATGTTAATGATTATGTTTGGAGGAGTAGTAGTAGTAGTAGTAGTAGTAGTAGCAGTGTGATTATCACAGCACTCTGCTGCTGCGCTGGTGGATGCATTTCGAGTATAAATTATAGGGAACACACACACACACACACACACGCACACTCACACACAACTATACATGCATTCTATGAATAGATCTTGAAGGTAGCATATTCTCAAAAAAAGAACCAAATATGCTACATTTCTACGATTCGAATAATACCTTGTTCATACTTTCTTGTGACTCCATTTTACATCTATAATCTAAATTATCCGTAGCAATAATAGCAGCATCTTCTTTCTTGTCTTCTTCATCGTTACAGGCAGTACTACGCTCAAACATGTTCCTGCTACCATTGCCTTTGTTGTAGTAAAACACCTACAAGGAGGGAGCGAACGTGTCTAAAAACAATCACACACGCACACGCACATGTCATATAAACAGAAAGCACAATATACCAACAACTGCTGGTCAACTTTCTACTTGAACCTACTACTACTACTACTACTACTACTACTACTACTGCCGCTTTAATGCCTACTAGTACCGTTACTCGATAAGCTCTCTGCGGGACCTATGATGTCAACATCACAAACAAATAATAACAGAAACAGACAACTGCTGAGAACGACGACGTAAAAAGAAGGTACAATAAACAAAGACCCTAACAACACGCACACTACATGATACAGCTATTTGTTCTATGCGTCTTTTAGATCATAATATATGGGGAAAATCCGCACGCTCAAGCACACATTAACAGATGCCTCATATCATTTAAATATATGTATTCAATAAATCAACCCGAAGAACAGGAGCATCTTCAAAATACTGCGGTAGTAGCACACAATCATTGTTAAATAACAGCTTGAGCCAATCATATTAAAAATCGGAAGGAAGGAATAAGCTTTCAACGAAGAAGCCTTTGTAGCATCAAATTAAGGAGAGTATTGTTGATCTAATAGGAGCTTCATCTGGTGATTTGATGATAGTTCTCTAATGTTGATCTTAATGAACAAAGATAATACAATTACTCGGCAGAAAGAGACTAGAAATAAACGTTGACAGGATATTCGATTTCTCCCTCCTCCTCACGTCCCCTCAATCTCTTGCATTCATGACCTTAGAGAATAATGATGCATCAAGCGTTGCCGACATCAATATCACCTGAGGAGATATTTCGATGAAAATTAAAGAGGAAGAGGAGGAAGAGGAGGAATGACATGCCATGGTCATACTATGAAATATGCTAGAATATGGTTGCAAATGCTAGTATATTGAAGTTATTTATTAATACATTTATAAAAGTGTTTTGTAATGTGCATAATAGAAATATGTTGATTTGTAGAAATACACGCAAGTCGTAGTCTTCTTCTCATCCATTGATGGACGTTTTAGTATATTGTGGATGTTTGAAGTAATATATATATATATATATATATATATATATATATATATTGAGCAACGACCCTTAAATGCCTGTTAACTTTTAATAGCCTTTTAACCTTGATTGTTGTAGGAAGTGCGCAAATTATAAAAATAGGTCACTTCTCTTCATTTATCAGATTGTTACATATTAGGATACATATTGTAATGAGTTCCGATAAGAATCATAAAGGATAGAAAAATACTTGCTCGCATAGAACTTCTCTTCACTGTTAACACTTCTTCTTCTACTAAAATAACCACGATAAGAAGGATGTCGATCGAGCTATCTCTCTCATGAACCTGAAGAAGCAGTAACGCATCAGACGAAATACAACATTAACATCAAGATGATGTAGTAATGCATTAGGTCAAATACAGCGCTAACATCATGATGTAGTTCTGATTTTAATTCAGCTTTTTTGCAGCTGCAGTAACATGTAGGACTAATCGGCAACAATATCACGCCGGCACAAACAGAGTTTTATTAGGAGTAATAATCGTGATGATTGGGGAAGAAGAATGCCACAGCAACACCTCATCCACAATTATATGTGAGTAGGTGCAAAAAAGATGTTGGGAAGCTCCACGAACAGTGCCCATTAACTGCCTGCGTGTATGAGTTCGTTTATGTTTATTATATACTATATATATCTCACACTGAGACAACAACATAATCATCAACAGGTAAGCAGCCCTGTGCAGCCTCTTCATTTTACAATGCGTGCATTATTTGTTGTGGTATATTACGTAGCAATTGTTCTAGAATGTAGCAATACTCCAACAAGTAACATTGGTGACAGTTCTACATATCTGGTGGTGATCGATCCCATCTAGGTTGCAACTACCTGAGTAGCACGCCGGTGGTAACATAGGAAAGCCTCGTCCTAGGGCTTATTCGGCGTTCTAATCGGATCTGATAACCTATTGCATTTTCTCCGACCCTCTCACCACTAGTCAACACCGCCAAATAGGTGATGCACGATATGCACATAAATATAAACAGTTGTATGTTAGTATCAAGGAGAAGAAATAGGAAGATGAAATGCATGAACTATAAATGCTGTCTTTTCAATGTGTTCGCATGCCGGGACACTTCTCTTTTCTTTTATCTATGCATTCCAACAAAGCGCAACGTCGACGGCATTTTACAACATGGAGACAATCGACAAACCGTTCACTTGCCACACGATGTGCCAAGGAGAGGACTGATATTCTTCTTGGCTGTGTCACGACAATTTTGGCATCCTGATCCATGGCGCAGTCGCATGTTTATCACATTTTCGCAAAAATGCGAATACGTGTAAATTGTATAATTGGAGAATAGGGAATGTAAGGTGAGAATACAATATTGAAAACCTCTTCACTTTGAAGAATAAATTGAGGTACCTAATTATTGTCAGTTTGACACGCCACACACTTTGTTACACAGAGTTGGCTATGCGCACGTGAGTCGCATGTAGAACTATACTTACGAATTGTGACTTGTAACAACCTGCGTTGATTTCCCACTTCCTGTTGCTCCAGCAATAACGACGACGGGAAACTCTCTTATCGTACGCACAATTTCGCGTTGGCACTTTTGAATCGGAAGCGACTCTAATAATTTCCGGAGTTGAAAGAATAATTTAAAGATTGGACATCTAGTGCTGTATAAACCACCTTTAGAGGCGCCAAACTGTCTGCTTCCGCCTCTTCTTTTCTTCATAGAAGAGATTCCTTGGCTTCGAGGCGGTATACTACGTACGATTCTATTGTGTAGCGATTAGTTGTAGGGTTAAGGTTCATCTCCCATGTTAACAACATCCTCATTCTCCTTGTGTGGGTGCTGCTGCTTTCGGGAAATCCTAGGAAATCCAAGAAATCTTGGAAGTTCTGAAATCGCCTTATTTCTACCCGATTAATTTTGCAAATGTGCATGTCGCAATGGTAGAAAACCAATAATACCAACAGAATAGTGCCAATTTTGTATGTTTTAACGTGTGGAAGAGCTTATTCTTCTAATTTTGGCCTTGCTTTTGTGCCACCTCTAGAGCACGTCGTGTTGTATTGATGGAAGTAGATCTACGGCAGCAAGAGCACCCATCTGCAACGCGGATGTACCAGGAAATACCGACCCATTGGAAGGTTACGACATGAGCAATGTTCCTTCAGGATTAGCATCATTTTCTTAAAAGTGAAGATTGCAGGCTGTTATTGAATGACGACACGATGAGGAGTAAAAGATCTTACTTAACTGGAACATGTTTGTTAATTCTCGGATAAGATCAGGAGAGCACGCTCAATGGAACAGTGAGAGAAGCCAGAGTAGGAGAGGTGGAACAGAGCGCACTGAAAGATAGACCGTCGCACATCACTATGGCAATCGCAATAATCTCCATTGTCGTCGATTTGAATACGAGAGCTTTCAGCAGATTGACAGTGAGAAATCAATCTTCGTGCCAGGACATAAAAGACAAAAAGCTACTTTGATGATCAGTTTTCCCTTTGAGTGCGTGGCCCTTGCAACGCCATTTGCCTTCATACCTAGAAGATCTATGGCGTGCGACATGGATTTTTACTCAAGAATAAACAAATTAGGAGTGAATATCAAATAGTAAGTCAACGATAAAGGCACGGGAATCAAACAGTTCCTACAGAATTCATTCGCCCAGTCTCACCCCATTGCTAGCACGATGAAGCTTCAACTGAAGAGCCTGAACGTCTCTACCACCACGCCTACTGGCAAGGATACTGCCCTAATTGATGTAGTATTCCACCACCACTACCACTTACATCTTCACGAATATGACTACAATAATACATTCTATATAGTTGTTTATCATACAACTTGTCAAGTTTTTGCATAGTGATTCATAGATTTGGTGTCAATGTAAAAAGGATGTCAGTTTTTCTGTGATGGGTGGAGCTCTTTATGGACTGCTTGGACCCTCTGGAGCAGGAAAATCGACTCTAATGAAGTTTATAGCTGGAAGACGCCTACAAGCGAAGGTGGCGTTTGTGCAGCTGATGAAACTAGCAGAAGCCACAATTTATATCACTGAATCAAATCTTTATACCAAATTACGTTGATTCTGAAGAGTTAAGACCACAAGTACATGTAATTATTTCGTATTTGTTCGTGAAATGTCTGTGAAATGGTCTATTTAGTTGCTTTGTACGCACAAATAAACTAAAAGTCGTTGTGCGATGCCTTTAGCTGCTCTGTGTTTATTGCGCAGACTAACGGTGCTGTTTACATCAACGGCTCTAAAATGACCCCTCAATGGCGAGCGAAGAATATATCCTTCATGGTCTTTCACCAACCCAACCAATTCGAGAAGGATGATGATTTGTTGTGGCGGTAGTGGTGATGAGAATAGGCGACAAAATTGTTCATGTTCGAACATCGAGGAGGATAACAATGCTAGTGATGAAAGTTAAAATGATGACAATTTTGGAAGAGGATAGCATAGTATAAGCATAAATTGAGTTTAAGCATTGATAATTAATGGCAACACAACATACGCTGATGCCTGATGCTGCATCTGCTGCTGCTGCTGCTGCATAGGATCAAGACACTTCCCTCCAGCCCACTGCCACGGTAAGAGAGGCTCTTACCTTCTCTGCAAGGTTTAAGTCCAACTTCAACGATTCTGAGGAGATGATTAGGGAAAAAGTTGACTCGGTACGTGGTGGTGACAATAATAGTAAATGGTATGATGTAGAGTATCAATCTAACATGAGATGGTAAATGGTATGATATAGAGTATCAATCTAACAAGAAGCTACTACCTGTTCTTGCCTACTACTACTACTACTACTACTACTACTTTTACTACTACTATACTACTACCCTGTATACTAGGTGTTGCATTCTTTGGCTTTATCTCATAAAGCTGATTCTATCATTGGAGGCGAAGGTATTATAAATGTTTTTATACGATACAATTTCTAATTTGTTGGCCAAGCTTAAAACTGGCGTGTTGTGCATGTTCGTAGCATGTATTTATGCATTTTTTTGTGTATCTGTGTATGTAAGTATGTATGTATGTGTGATATCAGCGATTATCTCCCTCCCACATACATATATTATTTATTTTATCTATTACTTACTCACCACTGCTGCAGGAGTAGATCGGTACTGCAACATCCAAGGTCTTTCAGGAGGTGAGAAGCAGCGGGTTGTGTTTGCTGAACATCTACTGGAAGAGTCCGATATCTACGTGCTGGTAAAAAATAGTGTGCTAGTAGTAGTAGTAGTAATGGTACTGGTGGTAGTAGCAGTAGAGGGGAAGAAAATACAATATGAGTAACAAAAAGGGCCAATAGTATGTGTTAAAGAAGAAAACGACGACTCATGAGAGGGAGGAGGAGGCAGTTGTTTGATATTGAGTATCATATCCATAGTTGTAATGATAATGATTCGTTTCTCATGTTCGATTGTTCTTCTCTCCATTCCTCCTCCTCCTCCTCCTCCTCAGGATGAGCCCACTTCAAGCCTTGACTCAAACGCTGCTCTGAACGTAATTAAACTAGCAAAGGATATCTCCTTGAAGGTGATGATAGATGTTCCGATATAATGACGGAATGGAGATGAAGATGATGATGATGATGATTTGGCAGTTGTTGATAATACAAATATCAACGGCTGCGAACAGCGTCAGCCCTCTGTATCCCCCTTCTCAACTGACAATAGCCAATCTTTAGTGCGGAAGGGAGATGGTCTACGATATGCTTAATTACTACTACTACTACTACTACTACTACTACTACTTTCTTACAGGGGAAGATCATGTTTCTTTCAATTCACCAGCCCAGCTACAGGCTATTTAATCAAATTGATATCATAATGCTTCTTTCGCACGGAAAGCTTATTCATTCAGGCGGACACGACAACACTAAACGTTCTCTCTTATTTATGATTAAACTTTCTTGCATATCTGCCTATTCTCTTCTTTCTAAACTTCCAGATAAATCCCATCAACTTAAACAAATTCTCTTTTCTCATTTCTCTCAATACATACATTTATACATACATACACACATACATACATACACCCCTGTACGTAGAGTTCTTCGGGTCATTTGGATATGATATTCCGATCAATATGTGCCCTGCTGAGCGCTACCTTGAGGTACTGCTAGTAGTAGTAGTAGTAGTAGTAGTAGTAGTAGTAGAGTACAGAAGACACCACGACAGGGAGGTGCCTACCTACTACATTCTGGCAGCACTGAGATACGAAGGGAAATTACCATCTAATTGAATCAACATATGCTTATTTTTAGCTAATTGAGAACGAAGACATCTGTTTGGAATTAATCGCTTCTGCGTTTGACATGGAAGAGGAGGGAAGAAACGAGTACAGCAGCCATGCTCCTGCTTTTGAAGACAGCGACGATGACGACGAAAAGAAGAATCTTGCAAATAAAGAGGAAGAGGAAGAAGTATGTGAACACAGAGATAGATTCTAGTGATGATGATGATGATGCAAAATAATATATATATATATATATATATATATACACACACATATATATATATACACATATATTAACATATACATGCTGTATAACTGAGAAGTCCACTACAGATGAGGAGATACATGTGTGCGTGCCTGCGTGTGTGTGTGTGTGTGTGTGTATGCTATCTGAGGAACCTTCTCCTCTTTTTCTCTGACGAATTACCCCAACTAAAGAGAAAAGTCGGCACCTTTCAGGAGGACAGTTGTCACGTCAAGAGAGTTGGATGTAGGTCCAAGTTGACGACGACGACGACGACATCAACTGATATTACTGCTCCTACTACTGTCGTGAAATACGGGGAGCAGCACCACCAGGAATCATGAGGGGAAAAAGATTGATATTTCTAAGAATAATACTAAGAAGGACAAGATGGTTGTCGGAGAAGGCCCTCGTTGGTGCGTACAATTTATGCACCTTGCTCGTCGGAAAATAACCGATTTTTGGCGTAATCGATTATGTCTCCAGGCATTGGTTTAATGATAATGATGATGTATATTGTTATGAAGGACACTCAGTGTTGTTTCGCATAAACAATAAAATATGAATGCTGACACTACTACTACTAGTAGTAGTACGACGCTTATTTTCCACGATGCTTAGTGTGGTGTATGAATATTTACTACTAATCTTCCACGATGCTTAGTGTGGTGTATGAATATTTACTATTACTCTTCCACGATGCTTAGTGTGGTGTATGAATATTACTACTACTCTTTATCGCTAATATTATTATTATTATTATTACCCGATCTGCCTCTATTTTTTATTGCCATGAAATTCACTACTATGCACGTATAATCTAATTATGATCAAAGCTTTTTAACTACATTGCTGCTGCCGTCGTGATCGGAAGCTTTTATCACTCACTGTAAGATTAGTAGAAATAATGATAGTGCTAAGATATGTGTGTGGTGGAGGTGTCAATAAAGATGATAGATCGATACCGTAATATATATATATATATATATATATATATATATATATATATATATATATATCGATAGGGTAGTTGTAGTTGTGGTAGGTAGGTAGGTAGGTAGGTAGTAATTGGGAACGACAAGAATAAATTATGAATAGTAGTAGGAGTAGTAATAGTAGTAGTAGTAGTAGTAGTAGTAGTAGTAGCAGTAGTATGTTTTTAATTTAAATGATGGCACAATGGTCCGTCTGATGCTACTGCTGTTACTTCATATAAATCATCACAAATCACAATTATGATATATCATCATGTCCCTCTCCATCCGCCTAATCCTCCCCTCCTCCCCATCCTCCGCTTTTGTGATGTTTGAGCAGGAGGGAAAAGCTTGACTTAGCCAAAGATCCAAGGGTAATGAAGAGGAGGAGGAGGAAGAGGAAGAGAGGGACTATGTTGTACGATGTTGTGTGAGTAAGTGGTAGTAATTGTGGTAGTGGTGGTAATGGTGGTAGTCATTCTGAGCTTGATGCAATATGATTTCATAAAACAACTAGAAAGGAAAAGGCACCATAGAGTGAGTGTCTTTTTGCTGCCTAGTTATCGCTGCTCATCATCTTTTAATCACTCTCCATCGGTCTTTTCATATACGCGCCTTCTTATATTTCTTCTTCGTGTTTATAATAACAGGAACACATCGGTGCAATAGATGTCATTTTAATCATCACAGCCTTTGCCCCGGGGTTTAACAGTATTGCCAAGTATGCACATGCAAGCATGTATGTAGTGTCTATACAATGCTGTTGTTGTCGTTGTCGTGATATGTGCCCAACGACGACTCCCTGATGAGCGAGTATGGCAAACATAAAATAAATGCTTACCTACCTACCAAAAGAGACAATCAACCTTACTAGCTCAACATTTGCTCTGTTCTTTATTCACCAAAAGAGACAATCAACCTTACTAGCTCAACATTTGCTCTGTTCTTTATTCACGCATCGATGATGATGATGATGATGATGATGGTGATGATGGTGGAGATGATGATGGTGGCGATAATTGGCAAGATCTCCCCCACTTCTGCTTCTAATTATATTCATACTTATGTGCTTCATCGTCGCTCCTCCTTAGATTCGAATCTGAGAGAAAATCGGTGCGTGTGTTGCTATAAAGAAATAACTAATAATGATGATGATGATGATGATGATGATGATGTCATTCGTTAGGTAACATTACATCCCACGATAATGCAATGCAGAGATTTTAATACTGATTTTATTTTATCTACCACTTTCCTTCTTGCAATTGTTGAACACGAATCTCTCCTTCTTCTTTCTCTTTCTCTCCTTCTTCTTCTTTCTCTTTCTCTTCTTCTTCTTCTTCTTCGGTATAGGTCCGAAGAGAAACATCAATGAGGCTCTATTCACTTTCAGCGTATTTTGTATGTTATCTATGTGCCGTGCACCGTTCGATGACAAGTATAAAAACAATGATAATAATAATAGTTAAAAAAATAATAATAACAAAACATCGTATGCAGTAGTGCTGCAGACACTTATTACCACCATGAAATAAACAATTATTCTACTACAACAATAGATTTCATTGAGTATGGTGTGGATGATAGCGGAAGTGACGATGGGACTTGTCTTTGCGTCTATATACCACCCGCTTGCAGGCCTTCATCAAGGTAATAATAATAATAATAATAATAATAATAATATAATAATAATATGGTGAGGTGGTAGTGGTAATGATGATACATGTATGATAATAAACACATCAAATGTACTCTCATCATACACACCCAACAATGAGAGGAATAACATCACTGCCACCACCACCTGGTAGCAGTGAGGCACTATTGTAGTTGATCAAGTAGATTATGATAATGATGATGATGATGATGATGATGATGATACCATAAGGCACTTTCTGGCAGTTCACAGCTATAATTATCATGTTTATGCAGGCACTTTCTGGCAGTTCACAGCTATAATTATCATGTTTATGCTGGTTAGTACTTGTAGACAGTTGTAGTAGTTGTATTAGTAGTAGTAGTAGTCGTCGTAGTAGTAGTACTAGTAGTAATAGTAGCAGTTGTAGTAGTGCAAAAGTCAAGATGAGGCACAGAGAAGGAGAGAAGAAGAAGAAGAAGAAGAAGAAGAAGAAGAAAAGATCTTTATAATATCACGGTCGTGAGAGTGAGGTTTTGCCGCTCCTCCTCATCATACTCCTCCTACTCCTTCTTTCCTTTATCTCTTCCATCTCCTCGCCCTCTTGTTATAGCAACACAACGATGTCATTTATCTAATGTTCCTTCTTTAGCACCATCATCATGGACAAATAAATTGATAAATTATAAATGACCTGCTACTCTACACACAAAAGGTCAATGAAAGCTTGGGACTGCTATGCGCCGTCATTAGTCCTTCATCGCTCCTTGCCCTCATGCTACATACGGTCTATTATTATTATTATCATTGCAAATACTACTATATTAAGAAGAATATAGTGCTATAAGCACCTCATAAAATGAACGTACAAGCAAATTTATGGAAACATGCATGTTTGTTTTGGTCTTCACAATCATGTCTCCATCATCATCATCATCATCATCATCATCATCATCATTTGTATCATCTAATTATTATTTGTCCTTCTGTTGTTTCTCTCTCTCATCTGTTAGCCCCCAACGGTGTTGATGATGCTGCTAGGAGGGAACAATATAACACGTAATTGCGTGACAAAAGCAGTAGTTGTTGTTGTTGTGGTAGTTGCTGTTGTTCTTTCTTCTAAGAAGAACAACAAGAACGACAAGAATGAACAGTGTTTTATTCTATTGTGATGATATAAATAACAAATGATTTATCTTCTTTCCTCCAATATAAAATCAAATCCTTCTCAAATCCTTTATTTCTTCTTCCTCTCATCCTATGCCTCCTTCTTATTCATTTTTGTTACTCTTCTTTTTCTTGCTGTTCTTATTCTTCTATCAAAGATAAAAATCCAGTGATCAACTTCACCAGATATTTGAACCCCTTCGCGTACGCAATGGACTATCTTGCAAAGATAGAGATGACCGGCTATATCTTTAAAGTAGTAGTAGTAGTAGTAGTAGTAGTCGTAGTAGTAGCAGTATACTAATGATGATGATTCATGTCGCACACGTGTGCTTTGTCTTTGATGTTACACTGTCTGTGCTGTGTGTGTGTGTGTGTGTGTGTGTGTGTGTGTGTGTAAAAAGCAGCAGTATCTACACTGTTAAACAACACCTATTGTAATAGTAGCCTGCATTCTATTCATTTGGTATTATACTTGTCGTTGCAGTCTTCCGCATACATGCTATATATCTCTTCTCATGATAGGAAATTCATTATAGCAGAATTGTGCTGGTTGAAATGTTGTTACAAGATGATGTCTTTGTTGCTGCTGCTCCTGGCTACTTATTATTCTCTCTCTCTCTCTCTCTCTCTCTCTCTAAAAAGGGAAAGCATCATCGTAGTGGAATAATTTGGTATAAAAGCGGTGACAGGCTACTAAACGCTCATTTGCAGACGAAGCAGGATTTTTCCAGTGCATTCTTCAGTCTCTTTGGGTAGTAGTAGCTACTACTATCTTTTTCTTCTTCTTCTTCATCTTCTTCTCAGAACTAATACGCTATGTACTATTTGTCACACTAGTAAGTAGCATGGAGGAGGTATAGGTAATACATGCAGTGGTAATTGCACTAAATACTATACAATATCACTATATTCTTCTCTACTTCAAAGGAATTATATATCTCTGATGTTTATTGCTCATAAACGTTGCTCCGACTACTCCAGAATCATGATAGCGAGCCGTACCTTGGCATTCTTGGCGTTTATTTACATTCATGATGAGACAAAAGGTGACTGACTGACGTGTTGCTCATGCACATGCCATCTATCCATTATGCTGTTGGTGTTGTAGCTGAGATTTCCTTCTCAATCAGTATTACGAGCGAAACTTACGATTAGCTTGACGAATTCTGTATTAATTTATTTAAATAGGAGTTAGAGATATCACAACAAGTTATTCAACGAAATGCTTCAACAAATTATACTCATCATGGATAGCACCCTTTTCATTTTATTGCTGCTATGACCGCCGTAGAAGGGCCTCTGAATTTGAAGAAGTTCATTCTCGCCATAGGCACCAACTACTTGCATCCAATTCGGAAGTTGAAGACAGCTGTAACCACCTAGAAGAAGAAGAAGATGATGATGATAATGACATCGAAAATGAATGTGGTAATGTTGTTAGCTGTATTGCGCCAAAACGCGGACACCGAACACGCAGTATGAATAGTGATGGTGAACAAAAAAAGGAATCAGTGCAACCACCAAAATAAGTAGTGGTACCTGGAGTAACAGTGTTTTTGGATTAGTAACATCTTATTCAGTTACTACTTCTCCAAGTTTCATCAGAAATCCTCTACCCCAGCAGCATGGAAATGAACTACCACCAGTTATTTCATCACATTAAATAAATGTAAGTGGAAAAGGATAACCTTTGATCGATCTCATTAGAGTGGTTCATGAAGGACAACTACAATACGAACTGTACACGTTAGATGGTGCATGCACATTTGGTAGTTGCGTCGCCGCTTCAGCTGTAGCTGATCACGATTGATTGATAATGTCTAGACATTCTTATGATGTTAGTAATGATTTTTTATAGTAAGCTGGAGCATGTGAAGGATAGCATTGCATCTTGCTTATAATTTTTGTCGAATATAATCGCTCTAGCGCTGTTGTGCCAATACACAAAAGAAAAGCAAAGCAAAAGCGGTGCTCGTACATGTAGCGTTATGTAGCGTTTTAGATAATCTAAACATGTGACAACAACCATCAGGCTATCCGCCTCACATGTTGACACAAACACATACTAGATATGTAAATGTGGATTTACATATTCTCGCAAACATGCAGCACTAGAGCATGCATGTTCATCTCCCTTTTTTGCAAACGTTCGCGCGCGCACACACGCGAGCGTCTTTGCATTGTGCATTTTCACTCCTGTATTCATTCATAAGGAAATTGTAAAATATCACAACACCGGCTATGCGTGAACATTTTGATTTGAATAGCCCTTTATTTTAATAAGGTGTAAAATATGTCATAAACGATGTGCTCGGTACTTTAAGTGGCTCCAATATAATGACTGCGCCGGATAAACGGAAGCTGCCAAACTGAACCAAATCATACTAACTATGGCTTCACATCTCTGTGGCATGCTACTTTTAGAGGCATTCACAGCTGTTCTTCAGCTCAGGGCAGGAACGAGGCTCAAACACGTCGATAAAGATATATGTAACTGGATAGAAAGATGGGTGTTATTATCATCGCCATGAATTCATTGAATCATCATAGTCCCCTATCGTTTTTGTACTTACCCGAGACCAAGAGGAGGCTTTTCACAGTATGTAACTTTGTTGTCGTTGTAGAGCACCCACTATTATTTTAATGGTAATAGCATGTGCTTAGATATGTAGCAAATAATGTTTTCTGTATCGATGCGATGAAGGTATAAATGTTAAATATTGTCATCAACATCATCATCGGCATCACCATCATTATCATCACATAATTTCATCATTATCATCACATAATTTCATCATTATCATCATCATCATCGAAATTTTATGTGGCTATCACAACTAGACTATTTGTACCTTCCCATGATCCTTCAGGATATGGCACACGTAGTGACCAGAAGTTGCTCTGTCGCCTTTAATATCCCAAATTATTGTAAAGTTATAGTCGCACCACCAGATATTATCATGATGATGATCATGACCACGTATACCATTATCATTATTTTCATTATTATTGGTTTTGTTATCATACCATCTCTTAATTACTTAACATACCAATATGAGAGATGAAACCCATGATCTTGTATTTAGGACTAAACAGGGAGGTGAACAAGAAGAGGAAGAAGAAGAAGAAACAGAAGAAGAAGGGAGACCATGTATATTTGGTGAAAGAAAGAAGGAAAAAGGGGAGAAAGTGACCCTAGCAGTGCAGCAATGCCGAATCTTATAATATATCACTAATTATTATCATCATTTATTATTATTATTAACACAATTATTACCTATCTGTGTTTTGTCCAGGTTCGATCTTTTTCTTCTTTTGCTCGCTGGAAGAGTCGTCATCGAGCTGCCCCTTGATAATTAGATAACACGATCATATAATCATTATGTATCATAATGCCATCACTATTATTCCATGCACATTCTGTGCCTACCAATCGCGCAAGTATCCACACGCACACACACACACACACACGTGCGTGCGCGCGCACTCATATATACGCATATTTTAGTTCATATATATATTATATATATATTATATATATGCACATATATGTGTGTGAATATATATAATATTTTTTTCAAAAATACTACATATAATAATTTTTTCAAAAATACTATATATAATAATTTTTTCAAAAATACCGCTCTGCTGAACAGCCAGTCAATTGCTCGTGCAACATCACCGTCGGTAGCCTTCAAAGCCTTGATTGCATGTTTCTAGAACATATCGAAAAAATGACGAAATTAAGAATAAGCAAATAGAGAACATTATCGTTATTGTTTGGTTCAAAGTATGCAAGAAGGCCTCTACAACTACCACCACTACAACATATTTATGTCATAAAAGTACTCCAAAATAACGAAGTAAGCTTAATTGTGTAGCAAACTACTGTCATCATCATCATCATCATCATCATCATCATCATCTTACCTGATTGAAACCCATGGCAGCAACTTGAGACACCTTGCCCGCATCCTTCACACACACACACACACACACATACACAGATACTACAGATGGATGCTGCTGATGTGCATGATTGTACTGCTGCTCTTCGGATGCTGCTGATGTGCATGATTGTACTGCTGCTTTTCGGATAATAGAAATAGAATGGTAGCCGACCATCGCTATGTCATCGTCGAAATGATGGTGGTGATAAATGTATGAAATGAGGTTGAATGTAGTTTTACCACTTCCTCCTCCTCATCGTCGTCATCCCCATCTGATAAAGAATCAATACTTCTCATTTTGTAATTGTTTCTTTGTTTCCATCTTTTACCCTCCGCCTCCTCCTCCTCCTCTTATTCCTCTTACCACCTCCATAAATGAATCAATTCTCATACAGTCTTCTAATATACTATTATCATTGCTACTATCCATCCTACCTTGTATTGGGTCATTAATATCCGCATCTTGTGAATGCATCAACACCCTAGTAGTAGTAGTAGTAGTAGTAGTAGTAGTAGTAGATACACAGCATCATGCAGGGATTTGAACAAAGGGTGAGTCACTACTAAGATTCTATGAATCATCATATCAGTTGCTACTACCAGTTTACAGCTTGTTCCGCTCCAGCATTTTGAGTCGCCTGATGAAGAAAGGTTACAGATTATAACAGAAGGATGAATTATTAGTGGGATGACTTTGCGGTGCAGAGATAGAGAAGAAGAAAGAGAAAATTTCTCGATCAATCGATGACTTTGTTGATTGGTTAAACATGTTTGCCAAAATCAACAACTATTGTGAAGTAACAGACGATCACGTTTTTACTGTCGTCCTTTTTGTTAGTAGTTCTCTCTTTAACACCATCGATTATAGTCTTGTTTTAAAAGTGGCTAATCGTCGTCTTATTATGCGTATGTTCATCATCTTTACTACCAATGCTGCGCGAATTCCAGCATTTTGAGAGAATCCTAACAAAATGGCAGTACACAAAGAAGTAAGTAGTGAATAAAGTGTAAAGTTATTTCTTCTATCGTCGTCGCCGTCGTCGTCGTATATTTTCTACTCCCTCCTCTCTATGCATATACATGTATTCTAAATCCATTTGTTCATTGTTGCAGTTGTTGTTACCCATACTAGTCACAGCAACTACTATTTCAGGCTTTGCCTGAGGCTTTGCTTCTGTATGACGAGTAGTGAAAACAAGATAAAAGAACCGATGAATGATCATTCATCGCCATTTCTATTTTTCTTCACCGCTACTATAATGGAATGAATGAATCATCGGGGTACACACACACACACACACACACACACACACATATATATATATATATATATATATATATATATATATAATATTCATCCAACCTCGTTGAATTCTACAAATTTCTTGGCATGTTTAACACGTCACAGTAGCAGGGCAAAGACTAAATTTTTTGCTCTCTCTCTCTCTCTCTCTCTCTCTCTCTCTCTCTCTCTCTGTCTCTCTCGTCCCTCTCTCGTTCCTGCTTCTTCTTCTTTTGTTTGTTTTGCTCAATTTATCTTCCTCCTCTATTCACACCACCGCTCTAGAACTTACTTTTTGCTTTTGGAAGGGCCGTCTCTCCCTAATTATTGGTGGTAATGTGTGGATAATGTAACGAACAACAATGGATTTTCGCATTTAAAAATGAAGCAAGCGTATAAAATTATAACATTTTTCTATTAGACGTTGAAATTGTCCTTCGTGCTTACATATTCACCATATGCGTAATTTATCCATTCATCTGCAGTATTCCTCCCTTCCCACCCACCCCCTCCACAACATCTCTCTCTCTCTCTCCCTCTCTCTCTCTCCACCTTCTGAAGTCCAGTAGACGCTAACATTTTAATATCCAACTCTACTGGCATGTTTGCCTGCACCAAGCAGCATCACTCAGCGACGAAGAATAATAACAAGAAGAAGAATAAGACGACGCGGCAACAAAAAATAACAATGATAATAATAAGATGGATATTTGGGGGGGGGGGGGGTCGTCAACAGAATGGCAGATCAGCCATACCATGCGCCTGATCTTTTGGATTTGATATCCCTTTCCTATTACAAACAATAGAGGAAGGAGGAAGGAGGAGGAGGAGAAGGAGGAGAGTGGCCGGGGGGTATGAAACTATAAATTTGAGGGGGTCGTAGAATGAGTATTGGTTGGTGAAAGGGCACTGTAACCAAAATAGGTAAATATATAATAAAAGGATTAACATAGAAAAAGATCAACATAGAAATGCAGCTAGCACGTTACCTTCTTTTGTCATGTCTACTTGCTCGAATCTTAACATCTGTGCAAGAAGAAGGAAAAACAGTGATCAACGAGACAACATCAAGAATCAATTCATAACGTTCGATTCATATTATAGCGCCACACACACCTGAATGAATAGATACTGAGGGAATGTACGCATGCGTGACGAACGATATGCCACTCCTAAATAATGAAGGATGAAGATTATCAAAATATAGCAGAAGGCAGCCGGAGCAGCAGGAGGAAAAGAAGAAGAAGAAGAAGAAGAAGAAGAAGAAGAGGAGAACAACGAAGACCATCATAGTTGCATGAGTGCATTAAATAATAATAGAAGATATGTATCCTTATTTAGTAGTGGTGAACAGTAACATTGCTGCTGTTTGCTACTACTTTCTTCCTTCTTCCTCCCTTGATTCCTTCTCAGATAGATATATCCGTTTCGATAGATCATCATAGTCTAGCTCTCTACTTGCATCCCGCTAATCTCATCTAATCAACACCTTTTTGCTGTGTCACTGGTGACGTGTATCCTTGCAGGGTATATGCTTCCAGCATTCTCTTAAAACACGCTTCATATTCAACAGTTTCCATCTTTGCACCTGCAGCGTCACCATCAGCAACTTCATCATTATCATCATTATTATCAAAACTGCAGCCACATACATGCCCCAGCTACCTGCTGCTACTGTCGCAGAGGAAGAAGAGGAAGCCGTTTTGGACTTTTTTTCCTTTGGTTCACCGCTTTCCTTTTGAGCTGCCTCTGGGTCCTAAAGCCATTGAGTGAATGATGGCAACCAATCAGATATTATAAGCTATTCATAAATCACTTGTCTCCCCCATGTACTGATCATCTTCGTGTCGACATCGTTGCACACACACACACACACACACACATACACACAACCGAAATGAAACTGTAATTATTTATCATACAATCGCATTGATTGTTATAATAACGCATCAAATGTAGATCAGAGACAAGAAATTCACGAAAAGTACTGTGACCGATGAATAGCAAAATTTTTAAGAACTATACTGTTACCACGAATTTCTTCCGTATTGCTAACTACTTTCTACTATTTGCTAATGACCTCCTCTTTCTTTGAAGTACTTTGTTGGGGTTTTGGAATAGGTACCTGGATAGATGGATTATGGATAGAGAGAAGGGGTGGGGGGTGTGGGAGAAGAGAGCAATCACTGTTAAAGATCGGCTGGATTCTTATATGGTGATGTGGTAGTGGTTATTTGACAACGATGACACGTATGGCGGTTTCTACTCTAGTGCTGATCAACCCTAATTATAAGATGTTTTATGTAAAGTTACTACCTGAAGAAATGTTTGTCCTGGTTGTATCTTATATCCGACCTAAGTTGATTTGTCCATCAATATTGATACTTCAATGCATGTTATAATTTGTAATAAATTATTAGTAGATTGGTAGTCAAATGAATAGAAGAATTACTTAGATACAAAATCAATGAATGAATGAGACTGGAACAATGTGGTACTACGCTATGCAATCTATACTGCCACCATACACTAAAACCCTTATCAATGCATCCTGACTCATCATCATAATCATGGTCATGATCATCAATCGACCGCCATTATAACACGACACGCTCTCTCTCTCTCTCTCTCTCTCTCTCTCTCTCTCTCACACACACACCTGTTTGGACTGGGCATCGACTGTCTTTTCTTCTGAAGCAAACTCGAAGAGTTTTGTTAGATCCGAATTCCCTGGAATAATAAAGGATATCTATGTCGTTGGCTCGAAAATAATTGCACTTGGTCAGCACGGTAATTAGGCTTTTATGTTGTAGTGTAATAATGTGGTGGCTGGAGTCTATCGAAGGATTTATCGATTCTGTGAGCAACTACTGCAAATACTACCCCAACCACCACCACCATCACCAATACTACTACTACTACTACCACTACTACTAAAATTACTTGCTTTTCCAACAATTAGTACCTGGTGTACTGGGAAACTGCTTTGCATCTCTTGAAATAGCCTATGATTAGTTATTATTGTAGTAGCAGTAATGTTGAGTGAACAAGTTTGTAATGTGGTTGGTGATACTGCAGTACTGATTAAAGTAGATTAGAAAGTATTCAAGCGCCACCACCACCTGTACCAAACAATACTATAATTACGACTACTAGCACTACTAAGGTTGCTTCTACCTGAAAGACATGAAGTATATATTCTTGTGCGTCTTGCTGCCGCCCTCCAGAAAACTCCCAATGATCTCGTGCCACTGCTTTTCTATTTTAGTAAGTAAAAAAGGGATTTTACTACACTTACACAAAGGCAATTAATAATGAATTTGGTGGTAGAACGTTGAGTGCTACTACTTGAGCATCTTGGGTTTAACTTCTGCAGCAGGGTCCGACAGCTCAGGAAGCTAGTAGAAAAAGTAGAAGAAGTGTCGAAAACAAACAATATAGTATTATGAGCTACAAGTCCTTCTACTATTGCTACTACAACTACTACTTCCACTACAACTACTACTACTTGCAGCGGTACCTTGGTATCCTCCTTCAGTTTCTTATGCTCGTCCGTTTCTCCTTGGTACTTATCAGAGTTTAAAGCTGTAGCTAACTTAGACAACTGCGTGGTGATATCCGCAGCTGGGTCAGATGGGGACCGCTCGAACACTCTTGATGCGAATTCAACATACCTAGTGAAAAACAGTCAAAGTAATACAATAACTTCCTTGTGTTGAGAAACGTTACTGATATTTAAACGATATAACTATTTTATTTTTCCATTTTTGGTAAATAAGCACCTCTTCTTGAACTCAGGCACAGAAAATAAAAGCTGAAACGTCGAGTTCAAGTAGCACGTGTTTCCTGTTTTGAAGGGAGGGGATAGAACTATTTACGATGCTACAAGCTCAGGTTGTTAGAGGGATTGCTGTAGTAACAAATGCTTTGTATTTGAGCCTTCGTTTTCAGTAGTGGTTTCCTAAACTGGTATAGTACCGAAGTTAACTAGGCCCTGGTAGCCAACTCCCGTTGCGACTTCCTGAGTTGTCATTTGGAAAGTACAATGATGAATAACGCGCTGTTCTAGTAGTTAATAATGCAAGAACGTGCTTACGACGCTTTTTACAATCTTTACATAATTTTCCGTCGGCTAACTTGGAGATAATAATTTATGTACTACCTGCTTCTCCCCTTCTCCGGTAATAAGACTTGCTTCAAATGCCTATTAAAAGACGATGAAAGAGCTAATATAAGATCGTTATGAAATATATGGACACATCAACAATAAACTAGTCAATCAATCAATACGATGGGTACATGCGTCGACACTACTACAACCTTTGATTGGGCTTCGATGCTTAATTGGGTCATATCCTTGTCCGTTTGAAATAGTTTTTTACGATCCAGACCCCAATGAGCAAGGTGCTTGTCGATTAGAGCATCACTAACCATGGCGTTCTGATTTACAACGAGTAAAGTAATTATACAGTTGTACAATTTGATTAAAGCAGCTAAAATAAGAACAAATTTGTCCTTTCCTAGTAAGCCGAGACCTACTGTTCGCTACAGCGAACACGAAAGTAAAACGGCCCACTCTTCTTCCTCTAGGTTGCTAGTGTTCGTTACCTCCGCGTAGCTGTATATCTCGACCTTTTCCGGAGTTATGGTTCCTAGTTTTACGACTAGAGGATATCTGTATGTAGCAACCATTCATAGTCTATCTTCACTGTATTACCATCGTTTTCATCATATGCTCTCATGGTGTTCATGTATCATGATTGAAATAATATTTTGCAACTAACTTCCTCCCCGTATCTTCATAATGCTTGATAGCAGCTTCAGTCCCCTGGTGATTATAGCCAGAAACATGAAATGAGTCGTTTGACAAGTAATCAGTTTCTGTGTTACGAATAACCCCAGTTTCCTTTCTGCCACTTCCAATATATCCCGTCGAAAGGTTCAACCAGAGGTTTTTCTTCAAACCAGAGTCCTAAGTACAAACGGACATTCTCGTACGGGGGGGGTCAAATGCAATAAACAAATGTAAATCGATTGACTTCTACCTACCTCACAAGCCCATTTCTCGTGATCATTTGGAATCTTCTTACCATTGTCAAGCTGAACCTGGAATGATGTATAATATATTGAGGTTAGTAGTTCGATCATGGAGGAGGAAAAGAGTGCTGGATTTTTACAAGGTCTTTGGCAAATTTGCTCTCCTTGACTTCTTCCTCTAATGACCCTGCGAAGATGTCCTATCAACACACCGATAGTCAAAAAGATGCATAGATTCCTTCATTCTCGCTCTCTTCCTACCTTGCTTTCCGTAGAATCTGTTCGAGCCAAGACAGAGTTGACAGATTGAACTACGTTCTTCGGCAATACTTTGTCACTTCCGTCAAATGGATACGATTTTTGCTTCTTACCATCAGGCCCCACCTGAAGTGCAATAAGCGAATACGCATGATTATGTACCCGCACTATGCATGGTTATGAGTACAACCATTGAAATGAAAATATGAAAAACTAAAGTGATTGGTCATACCACAACTACGGTGTTTATTTTGATAATATCAATCTTTTGATCATCCAGTTGGAACCCGCCTTCAACTCCGATCGCAAATTTTGTTGGAGCGTTCTGCAAGGGTAGCAATGGACTATTGTTATTCAAATTTAAAAAAAAATACATTCTCAAATTCTACCGTTGGCTTATCTTCTTCAGCATCTTTCTTGGCCTTACGCTTCCATTGTTGATGGAGATAGATCGGGAATCGGTTTCGTTTTTGATCCAAAGGAAGAAAGTCCGGTCCTACACCTTGAAAGGTCTTGAGATTTACGTACAGGCCTCCGGGGCTGTAAGGGTTTTGGAAAGAAAACACGCATTCCCTGTTGTATACCTGAATGTAGAGGAATTACATTAGGTATTGTTTTCCTGTTCGTCTTGATATTCTACTTTGTTGCTTTGAGAGGGCACTTTTATTGCCTCAAATGCTGCTTTCTCGTCAACTGTATTGTCAGCCATGGTTAGAGGAGAGGAAGGTAGAGGTGGGGGGCTTTTTATTCTTCTTGGAAGTCAAAGAAGAAAAGTCGGGAAGTGAACTAGATCTAGATCTAGATCTAACAAGATCTAATAAACTAAGAAAGAAAGAAAGACAGAAAGGAAGGCAGACAGAAAGGAAGTCGATTAAACCATCCATTCATCATTATTAATCCAATGTAATTATTACCTACGACATGGTAAAATCCCTGTTATTATATTATTTATTTATCATTATTTATTAGCCAATAATTAATTCATCAGAAAGAAGGCAGACGAGACCGGCCAACCATAAACCAGTCTAGCTGCAGTGCTAGTAGTTGTAGTAGAAGTAGGGCACAATTAAGCGAGGCAGAGATAGGGGCAGGCAGCAGTAGATTAAAGGATTATGAAATACCTACTTCTGCTACTCGTACATTCATGGTGTACCGTGATAGCTGCAAACTCCATCGATTGGGGTAGCCCTTATCATGTGGACGATTCTTTCTATCCTCCATTCCACGTTCCTTCAGTTCCATACTCCTTTCTGAAGGAAGGAAGTAGACGAAATGGATGGGGGAGGCAAGGAATCGTATCAACATCCTTCTCAGAGACTCTCAGAGAACATGGAATCGTTGCTATAACAGATATTCCAATGATGAAGGAGCTCCACATTGGTGCAATGGAATCTCTAGAAAATTGTGCACTTGAGCATTCCCAATTATTTGCGAGGGAAGCACTTCAGGATGGGACACTGCGGCTTACACTTGCATCTGAAACAAGTGGGGAGTAGAGATGTTTGTATTATTCATAGTAGATTAAGGCAATCGATAACTTTGGTACAATGCTGTTGCTATTGATTTTGAAACAATGCTGCTTCATGCAGGATCCGGAGTTTCCATGCCTTTCGAGCACCAGATACAGTCTAAGTGCTCTCGATTTGCAGCTATATCCTCGAGATTAAGGAAGCTGACCACAGAGGTATGCTAAAGAAAAAAGTATTGGCGAGCATCATTTTATCATATCAACTTATATGTGCGTGCCCCACCCCCCCGCCCCCCCTCTCACAAATCCTTACAAGGTAAGCAAGGACTTCATCAAAAGCTTGGATACGGCTTTCAATGGATTGCAAATTGAAAGAGGGTAGTTGGTGTGTGATCATTCTCAAAATATGTGGTGACTACTATAACATTCATCAGACCTGAGATAATAATTCAATATGTGGTGACTATAACATTCATCAGACCTGGGGATAATAATTCTTTCTATGGAGATCTGGGTCATGCTTTGGAACATGCACAGCAACTTGACCATTTCCACACATATAAGGCCCCATCAGTAGCTGAACGTGCTCAGGTAGTATTAGATTGGTCGACATAGACTACTTCTTCGAGAAATCTCGTGAAAAAACGTGATATCGATCGACGACACACATGTTGAACTTTCTAATTTGATGATTGATTGATTGATTGATTGATTGATTGCCACGGTACAATTCAGGAAATAAGGAGCAGCACAGCTAATGATCATTCAATAGACTTCCACACTGATGATGGCCTCTTTATTGCTATCTCCCCCGCACTTCTCGCTACTACTTCTTCTTCTTCTTCTTCGTCTTCGTCTTTCACCCCTCGGAGGGAAAAACCCCACGATGACAAGATCTTCGATGCCTCTCCAGGCTTCTTCATAGAACTAAGAAATACAAGCAAAGTGGAGGCACTATTTCCTTCCCCGCATTGTTTAGTCTTCATGATGGGAGCAGGGATGGCGAGGTGGGTCAAGTTAGAAGAGTCCTCTCGTGATCATCATCATCATCATCGTGATGATCATGATGATGATACTACCATTCGAAGCTCTGTTCCACATGCCGTACGGGTCCCTAGTGGAGCTACAAGGCTATGGTATGGAAGGATGTTTCTACCACCTCCAGATGCGTACAGCACTGAAGCAGGGGTTACTTTTCAAGCGTACCGATCAATGCAATTGATGCTTCAGGTACTAGCTGCTGTTTATAGTAGTAGTAGTAGTAGTAGTAGTAGTAGTAGTGGTAATAGTAAGTAGTAATAGTAAGTAGTAATAGTAAGTAGTAATCGTGATATGTATGGAAAGTTAGTGATTTAATTGATACTGATGGCATTGGCTTGATAGGTGTGGTGAATAGGGCTGCTAACATTTTCTCCTACTGTCTCCTCTTTCCCCTCTTCTTCTTCTTCTTCTTCTTCTTCTTCTTCTTCTTCTTCTCCGTTATTCATTATTCCGTCCCTCGAGTCTTCTTCTCCTTCTTCTTCCTCCTCCCCCCCCTCCTCCTCTCTTTCGGCGTTAGGATGTGCAAGGGTGTATCAGGATGATGACGAACAAACAAGAGTGGCAGTAGCAGCATCAAGGGAAAACGGAACCAGAAGCAGCAGCAGCAGCAGCAGCCGTTACACCATCCACAAGGAAGGTCGTTGCTCATAGTAATTGAATAATATCTGTTATTTATCCTCCCTCTCTAATTCTTCTCTTAATATATATTAAACATATAGAGGTAGGATGCGCTGCTGGTGAGTTTCATTGCTGGATGAAATGTTGGGCAGCTGATGATCCTCAATGTTCTGCGTCGCAGCATGTAAGAAGAAGATGATCAAGAAAATCATCAAGACAAGATAAAAACAAATACGACCACGACGGCTAAAAGCGATAATTCAACAATTTTCAAAATTCAACAACATCGACATTATGGCTGCTGAGTTAAAACTCTATTATATCAGAAGGAGTGCCTATCAACTAGTACGGGAGAACCGTGTGATCCAGGGAAAATGGGGTCGTCATAAACTTATAAACATATAAGTAGTAAAAAATATAAAAATGAATATTATGAATCATCGATATCTAACGCCTATCATGATGAAGACGATGGATGAATGTCCCTAATAAATCATTATTTGATAATTACAGCAGTGTTCAACATTTTTATCGATAAGTTGACTAACTAGCAAGAATAAATTAAGAAATTGCAATATAATTTCATAATGATCACCGACAAATAACATATCTCACTACTTGCAGCAGCAGTTTGTTTTTGAAGAGAATCTTCACAGTACACATGATGTTTGTTTGCTAGGTGTCTGCCGAAATGCCTGGCCAACAATGCGACGGCGGGAGGAACGGTAGGATTCATAGTAGGAGAGGGAAAACAAAGAAAGTACCGCTACTACTACAACAACAACTACTGCTACTACTACTACTACTACTAAAAGCACCCTCCTCATCCCAATAATAACCTCCTTCTTCTACGATATAACAAAACCAACACCAACAGCAACCAGCCATTCAAAATAATGATAAAATTATTATAGCATTAATACCACACACCCAATGATTAGATTTATGGTCGTTCCATTTATTATTTAACAATATTCTTATACAGGGGGATAATGGCAAATTTTGTAATCGAGAAAATGCGGTTTCAATGTTCATGGAAGGGTTTCAGAATCCAACGAGTAGTAAGCAAGCGTGTGTTATTCTCCTCTTTCCTAACTGGGTGCTGGATACGAAAGCCAAGTACTACTACTACTACTACTACTACTACTGCTACTGCTACTCAACATCAACAAAGCAAACATTACCAACTACTACAGTATCCCAACAATCAATATTTTAGCAGTTGTAGTAGGAGGAGGTAAAAATAAGATATAGGAATGATCATCATCAACCACTACTCTTTGTCGTTCTCACTCAGTCGTTGTCAGCGTGTCTCCTTCTATTACTACTACTACTACTACTACTACTACTACTACGGATAATAGTAATAATAATAGCAATAGTAATACTACTAATACTGCTGTTTCTATAATAATAATAAAGGTATATCTGGGCTTGCTTTGGTGTAATTGGAATGGGGGTCCTTCTAGAAGTTATCATTGCGTTAAGGAGATTTCTAAGGACACAGCAGCAAAAAAAGGTGGTAGGAAGCTAGATGCTTTGTCGACGGTTTCCCTTACTTTAATAGTAACAACAATAGTCATCGTTGTAGTTGTCTACCTTGGGAGAAAATGTATTTACTGTGTATAATACTTTGTTTTCGGTGGCGGTAGTTGTTGCTAGTTTTGTTTTCGTTTTATTGCTCCACAGCAGCAGCAGTCCCTCCCTCCCTCGAGAGAGTCGTTGAGTTGTATTACTTTAGTAGTATTATTGTTATATGACCATTACTTGTGACCATTGGTTGTTGCGTGACCCCCCCCCCCCCCCCCCTCCCCCCCCTCCTCCTCCTCCTCCCTGATGTCTGGAACTGTGTTGTCTGTCTGTGCTTGTAGGTATCGGCTGCTAGGATTATCGACGAAAAAAGAGGAGCGGGAGAAGAAGACCATGAAGGGGGGAAATGTTTTGACGGAATGCTCAAAGGAGTCGGTGGCATTATAGAGGCAATCACATATGCCATTCAGACGTGCCTAGGTGCTCTGAGTAATAGTGGAAACCGCCATGTTAGTGTTGTGTATGCTGCTGCAGCTGCAGCTGCTGCTGCTGCTGCTGCTTGCTGCTTGCTTTCAGAAGTAAGAACTCACATCATTATCATTTAACAACAATTGTTTATCATGTTTTTTAAAAAGGTTATCTCTTGATGCTAGTAGCGATGACATTCTCGTCCCCTTTATTTGCCTCTGTTGTGATTGGGCTAGCTATTGGACACGTGATTTTCAACAGACATAGGTGTAATAGTAACAGTAATAAACACGTGACGTTCAACAGGCATAGGTGTAATAGTAGTAATAGTAAACAGTAGTAGCAGTAGGTAAGAGTGTGTGTTCTCTTTGTTGTCCATTGTGCTGTTGTGTTGTATTTAGTCCTGTAAGCGAAGGGGCGACACCATGTTGTGAAGGTAGTACTTGAGATAGATGCTGCTTTAAGTTGTTAGTTGTTGCGGTGAAGACCTCATCGTCAACATCATCATCATCATCATCATCATCTTCTTCTTCTTCTTCACCATCACCTCATAGATCTCTCATCCACGTAACTGCTTCTCAGGCACTTCCTTGCAAGCATCTGACTCACAAACAAACAAAATTAGTCTCCTTCCCACCGGCTCAATCGCTAAGTAGTATGATTGATGAGGATGATAATGTTGATGATGATGACGAGAATAATTCTAAACGCTTTAATACTTTTTCAGAATTTACATTGTTGTAGTCGTATTAATTTCAGCCTAATTAAACTGTCCATTTCTACTAGTTATGGGTCTGAGTTAAAGGAAGGAAGTGCTATTTTTGATGAAAATGGCAGCAACATGGCGTCAAATATTAAAGTGAGAAGGAAATTAAATATTAAACCCAATTGTGTAGTAAAGATTAGTAGTAATGATGTCTGTTCTTTCCATTCAGAATGAGGGCGGATGCTGCTCGTCAGCTAACCCTAATGTGTATCAACGTTTGCCAGAATCCTCCTGATACGATGAGGTATTAAGATATTGCAAAATAGAAGAATGTCACCGTATCCGTAATCCTTCTTTTTATCCTTGTATTCATGAAAACCTCAACTAAAAGTCATGCATGTCCAACCACGTTGTATGTGCCACCACAAACTCCATACCTAATCTAGCAGTGCCAACAAAATGTGACATTGCGACTGTTCAATGAGACATGACATCGCCAAAAAAGCTACGATGCAGTGTGCATTGTGTATGCATCATGATTGTTGCACTCCATTGCGCCGATTCATTGTGTAGTGAATGCAGCTGAGATGAAGGAAATCATCATGGAGCATCTAGGCATGTAGCGTCGTGCACATTCTGGCATGAGCTAGGACGATCGAGCTAGTGAGCTGTTTGTGCAAACGTGCCAAACTAGCAAACTGTCACATGCATGCATGCTGTCAGATGTCATTCGTGCTGCGTGGTGCGCACAGGCATCATGTCTCACCACCAGCTTGTCGCATCAGCAATTTGCATCTGCTAGATCTAGCAGAGACCTGCCACACGCACGATCTAGCGATTCACACATCCACATGCTAGCATGCTGGCATGTGGACGCGCATGCCAGTTGAGACGTGCGGTCATGCACAGCTAGCACAGACACCAACTAGCCAAGTGTGTGCACTCAATTTTCACATCGTCCATTGCGGGCTACACGCAGCTAGCTAGGGGTCTTTCAAATGCACGCAATGACAAGCAGTGGCACGCAAACACAACGTGAGAATGCTCTTGCGCCTCAAACAAAACCGATCACGAAAAGATCATTGCACTTCAATGACATGGAGCAAAGACAACTTGCAAGCCTTGTCGGAGAAGGAACTTGCAGTTCGCACACACGCAACACGTGACCTTCGAGCATGCGCACGCTGTTTCGCAACCATCGTCTAGCTCAGGAAAGAGCGCAGGAAGTGTTGCGGTGTGACGCTGGTGTGTGGAGATGAACAATGAACAATGAACTTGATGATGGTTCTGCACTTCCAATGAACAATGAACAATGAACAAAGCGTTGATCAAATCTACATGCGCCAGAACCACATGGGAGACAGGCGTTTGCATGCAGCAGAGCCTCAACAACACTCGTTGCAAGGACTTGAAGAGCACAAGTTGCAGGAAGGACGATGACATTTTTCTCGACTTCTCTAGAACAATGAGAACAATGACAATGAACAATGAACAATGATGACGAACTACGTTTCCAAAATGTTGCAAGACATTTGCAGTGTGCGAAATGCAGTGCCTCGAACTGGCTTCAGTGAGGACTGTGACTAGCAAATCAACTAGCTGGTTTTTCAAAATGGCATGATTCAGTCATTGTGAAGCAATGACAATGATGAAAAACTACTCGTAGATCTACGAGTACACATCTGTGTTGTTCCGGATGTTGTCGCAATGATGGTAATGCCTGCATTTTGTGCAATACGAAAATGCGGGAAGCCCTTGTCTTTTCCCGCTCTTTCCACGATACGAACAACATCTCAAAGACCGAAGCTAGCGAAGGGGTGGGGAATCGGGGCGTCCCATAGTAGTGGAATTAGTTTGGAAAAAATAGGGATAGGTATCATGGCAGAACCTCGACGTGTGCTGATCTTCCCTCAAAAGCCCCCCGACGCGAAAAGCATTCAGCCTGTTTTTCTTCGTCATCCGAAATATGGCTCGAAGGTCCAATACCTGCGATCAAAGGGAGTCATATTTGAGCTTCAAAAAGTCAGCACCGACACGGTAGGTCTAAGTAGGAATTCTGGTGCATTAACTTAATGAAAATGTTCCGCCCGGATAACTTCTATGGCGCTTTTCATCTTCTTCAGGGCAGCTGGTTCATAGATGATAGCGTGGAGCCAGATGGAAGTCTATACGTCGCGACGAAAGTCGACCCGATATTCCTAATACTTCCGCATCTTATAGATGCCCGCCGCGCGAAGAAGGCGAAGGTAGTGAAAATTTCACGATCTATGATAGCTGTGATTACGCAATACTTTGTGTTGGTATTCAGTGCACGAGTAAAAAGTTCCCCCTCCCCCCCCCCCCTCTCTCTCTCTGTCTGTCTCTCTCTCTGACACAAGTGGATGCTACTACATTTCCGGACATC
>ADNK01003029.1:0-39864 GCA_000320545.1 Bigelowiella natans CCMP2755 | reverse complement strand
ACCCTTCAGACTGCGAAGAAGAGGAGAAGGACGAGGAGGAGGAGGATAGGGACAAGGACGATGGCAACAATGCTGATCATACCATCAGCCGCAATAGAGCAAACACAGATGTAAAGCACGGTGACAATGACAATGGCGGCGCCGCAGAGAGGCGTACACGGATCTTAGATGGTCACAAAAGCGACGAAGGCGTTCAAGGGCAAGAACGTATTAGTAGCCCAAGGTATTCCATGCGAAAGTCATCACTTACTTACACACAAGTGCTTACTATCCTGAAACCTTACTACGTATCCAATGCCTCATCATCATCGCTATCCGCATCCTCCCCTTCTCTCTCCTCCTCTCTCTCTCTCTCTCTCTCTGTGTGTGTGTGTGTGTGTGTGTGCTCGCGCCATCACCTGACCCTTCTATGTTCCCTCGCTAATCTTCCTACCGACCGCGTTCAATGGTAGAGGGCACAGGTGTTTCCCCTCGATGCCCCCCCCCCTGAAGGTCCGCGGGATGATCCCGTACTGGATGGAATTCGGCTCGGCGGTTCCAAATTCCTTCGACTTTGAGGGCATTTATCTCTTGACGGCGCCGAATATGGCGGGGAAGAGCACTTTTATGCGCTCTCTCCTCACCACCGCTCTGCTAGGAAACTGTGGCCTTTACGTCCCGGCAGTGTAAGTCGCTATCATAGCAGCAGCAGCATCAGCAGCAGCACACGAGCGGGGGGGGAAGGGGAGTGCGGTTTTGGTTGTTTCGCGATGTACACGGTGGACGCGGAGAATGGAAGATGCCGAGGCCTGCGAGCACACACACACACACGCGCGCGCACACATATACATATACATATACATATACATATACACGTACGTGCACATATGCATTCATACACAAACATAGAATCCTCCCCAAATATGAATGCATTCAGAATCTATATTCCTCCTCCTCTTCATCATCTCCCCCCCCCCCCTCCCCCCGCTCCCTCCTCCTCCTCCTCCTCCTCTTCCTCCTCCTCGATATCTTTCCAGGAGCGCGTACATACCACGCTACGACTCCTACTTCCTTCGAGCGACGTCCCACGACATTCCGTCGGAGGGAAAGAGTGCATTCGCGCTAGAAATGGACGATTTGCGGATAATGCTGCGGGACTCGACGCCGCGCTCGCTCCTGGCCGCTGACGAAATAGGTTGATGGTTTGGTGGTGTGATCTGGGACGAATGGGTGTCTTAGGGCACTCCGGACGCCCTCATTCAGGCCATTTTTACTTCGATACCTCCCGTTTCTTTCCGATCCTCTTTCCCCGTTTTTGCTTGTCTTCTTGTTGTACACTGCTGCTGGGCCTGAGGGCCTTCGTTTTGCACGCAGGGAAGGGAACGTCGTCGCGCGACGGAGCGTCTTTGTGCGGCGCCCTGTTAGAGTACCTGAGCGCGGCAAACCTGACATGCATCTTTGCCACTCATCTGCACGAGGTAGCGTACTTATTTATTGTTATTGTTATTGTTGTTGTTGTTGTTGTTGTTGTTGTTGTCATCATCGTCGTTGTTGATCGCTGCTGCTTTTGCAACAAGTACGAACTTCTACATTCCTGCACGCTGACAGCATCGTACCGCTCGCTCAGGTCTTTCAACTCCCTCTCCTCGCCCCACGCGTCCGGGTACGGCGTATGGCAGTTACCGTGGAAAATCCTTCGGTGAAACTGTGCGAAACCGAAGATCACGATGCTGATGCCTCTACGAAGCCCATCGCCGCCAGCGACAGGGTTCTTAGCGCTTGTGGCAGTACGCGATGGCACTATAAACTTGAGCCAGGGATATGCACGGATAGCCTCGCCCTCGAGACAGCTAAGATGTGCGATATTCCCTTCGAAATCCTGCAAAGGGCAGCCCAGCTTGAGCATTTGCTTCCCGTTCTCCGAGGCGATGATTTAGCGAATACCTCATTGCCGTCCTCATTATCACCATCATCATCATCGTCGTTGTCATCATCATCATCATCTACAGTAATAGCAGCGGCGCCAGCACCGTTATCATTTCGTGGTTCTGGCGCAAAGTCCACGCTAATTAGTAGCCGCATCATCAATGATAAGCCCCACCGCAACAACGGAAAGAATGGCGACGTCAAGAAAGCAGAATCTGGAGCTTCGGACTGGGCAGTTGTAGAGGTCATGAGACAGGGCGCGCAAATCGCAGCTCAGCAAACCAAAATCCTAAATCTTGAAGGACGAATCAAGCAACTCTCCCTTGCGACCGCCGCTGCCGCCGCTGCTGGGCAGAAACATTCCCCGGAAGTTTCCGAGAGAGCTGGCAATTCCGGAATGTATCGCGAAACGCGCCGAAGCCTGACAGCAGAAGAAGCGAACGTGACGAAGAGTTTCACCTCTCTGTTCCCTCAGTTGTCGGAGATAGATGTGCTGGAGCTGGTCCGCTTCTCGCAACGAATCGGCAACCGCACGGACGCCATCCGCAGGTCGGTATCCTACTCAGAGCCGTATGCAATGAGCCACTAGAGATCGGTTGTCGTGTGGGATGCAATAGGGTGATGATTTCTCAACGACACACGAATACACTAAACAATCAATTAACGCGCAATGTGTCAACGTGTGTGTTGGCCCCCCCCCCTTCTCCCCTCCCCGCCCCCACGCAAAGGCTGCCGGATGAGCGCTCGCGGCGTCGCTGCGACTTCGATGTCGTCGAGAAGGAGTCCCTGAAGTGGAGAAACCATTGCTCGCGCTTCCACACGGTGCTGCTTAAACGAGGGATCTTGGACAAAAAGCAGTGGAGGGCATTCATGCGCATTGCGAACGAAGAGTACCGTCCTCAATATTTCTCCTTCTTCACCAGCGAGCAGACATGCCAAGGGAGCTTTTCCGGTGTGAAGTGCAGCTGGGGAGGAGGCGGGCTACCGAATAAGGTCTCTGCGGTATTTTTGACTCGTTCTTTGGTAGCGTCCGCATTCGTGTCGCATCGCCGCCACGTGTGCGGGTGTGGCACCTTCATGTTGTTAACTGCAATGTTTTCCCACAAACACACTAAGGTGGATTTCCTGTATGCGAGCGAGTCTGAGAGGCGCAAATGGGTCCTGGATCACTCGGTCGAAGTCCAGGCGATCGCGCGTTCATTAGCTATCCAAAAGAGTGCTTCTTCTGCTTCTCCAGCTAGTCGCTTTGGAGCAAATGTTGCAGGCGAAATCAATGGCACGCTCTCGTCCCCCTCGAGCAGCGTCGACATCGCGCGGCTTGCTCACGCGCTATTGTCGCTCGATCCGCACCCAAAGTACGGCGCGCCAAATTTGATGTTGCGTTGTTCGAAGTGTGACTCCTCCAAACGCCACCACCTCAGCTATGGAGAGACCCAGTTAACCCTGTTAGACTTGGCCGAATTGCCAGACTTGTCACATTCTTCTTCTATTCCGTCACCCCCGTCATCGCCTGGCGGCCTCCGGAAGAATGAGAGTCGTCAAAAAACCGATAATGCGAAAAATGACAATATAAGAGCGACAATGACAACGTTGCTCGATCGCTATAGAACGTGACATTTTGACAATTTATTCCCAGTTAGCATCCTTATGGCTCGTACGTGCCTGCATGCTCACGTTATAGATCGTTTAAACAAAGCGCAGTTAAGACTAGAAATCGCATGATGCATGTGCCGCCAGCCACATGCAAACGAGTCACTCGTAGCTTTGCCGCACACGTATCGTATTGTGTTCCACGTACGATCGATATGCACTTATTATAGTATCATGTGCAACACAAACGTCGTCCTAGATTGTGCATGCACAATCGTGCTAATTAGTATGGTAATCTACATTGATTTGCATCATTTGCGCACTACAGTTTCATGGCTAGTTGCTAGACAGCAGAAGCTGTCTCAACGAGTTTGCCATTCAAGCGGGCGCATGTACCGCGCATTAGGAGGCAAGCAAAAAAATACATATGACGTAGGCGTTGCATTCGATTCACAGCCTTTATTAAAGGACAACGCTCTTGATCGGTTGGGCTTTTTATATCAGTGGATGGTGTGCGAAGCCATCAAACCTCGCTTTGCTATCTTCTTAGTTGCATCCCCAATATCATCACAGCTACACCTCCTTTTGTGGCTTGAATCTTCCTTCGAAGCCCGGTATTGCCCACCCGGTGGACGTTGCGCCTTGGATTCCACTAGACACGTCTTTTATGATTCCATCTTCTTCTTCGTCGTCGTCGTCTTCTTTGTCTGCTTCCCCAGCTTCTCCTTTCTCTAATGCCTTTTCAGCTTCTTCTTGTTTCTTCAACTTTTTCACCAGCTTATGGGCGGTCTGATATAGATTAAAAGGGCGCAGGTGTACATCAGATGCATAAAGGTATTATTATCAGCGTGCGGCAGCAGCAGTTGTGGTGGTATTTGCTGAGGCTGTTTTTTTGGGGTTTTGTCCCCTCCACAACTACAATCAACCTTAAAGATTCCGTTTGTTGGTTGTCCGCAGACGGCACACCCTTTGTACTTGACGTATCTAAGTATAATCAAACGAAGAATACGGTTTTTCTCATGACCCATACATGGAGCGTGCGAACGGCGGTGTTCTCTAAATCAGGAGGTACTAGGGCAGGTGTACGCTCCGAAATCGCGTATTTAACAAAAACAAACTGGTGCTATTTGAATTGGCGTTCGAAGTATCTCCTATGTGTGTGTGTGCGTGTGTGTGTGTGTGTGTGTAAGTGCTACTGCGCGTTCGAGAGGAAATTGAAACTTTTCTGGATTACCTTTTCAGTGCACACCTTTCGCAGAAATAATGTCCGCACCTGGAAGTACGATATAGTGACAGCAGCAAGCAGCAAAGATCCCTCACGCCGACGACCGAAATGCGGGTTTATTGATGAAATAGCAAGGTCGATTTAGGGTGCAAGACAATGCACTTCTTACTTGGTGACCACGGGGTTCTTGAAGTCATCCCTGCAAATATGGCAGGCGAATGGTAGCTCGTCGTCGCTGTTGATGGTGTAGTCTTCTTCATCGGAAACCTTAAACAAGGAAATAAGCGGTCATGATGGGAGAAAACACGATGACAGCGGCAACCACTCACTACTCTCAGGGTCATCACTTCGATCGATTGTAGAAACATTCATGTTTTTCTCACATCCTCTCCCTCGAGCAGCCTCTTCTCTCTGGCCTTTTTTTCCTCCCATTCCTTCTCTAGCTGCCAGCCGCCTGCGGCAAAATAATAGCAACAACGAACGGCAGCACAAAATCAGAGCATCATCGAAACGAATCGCGCTTTCTCGCAACCATATACGATGGTGGGAGAACCGCGCGTGTGGCGCAGAATTTCCACCGCCCTTACCTTTATAATCCCCCCGGTCGTGCAGGAACTTGCAGGAATCCCCATATCCACAGAAACCTGTCTCGTTGTAGTCTTTGCAGAGCGACGGGTTGTAGTCGATAACCGTCGTACTTCGGACCTTATTGATAGAGAGAGAGAGAATTAATGAATATTATTACTTCGCGATTCTAGGAAGAAAGACCCACGCCACTCACTGCCGTCACTTACATTTGCTGGCGCTTTCCGAGGCCCAACCCATTTCGGCTTCGTTTTGTCTTTTTCGCTGAGAATAATCATGCACGGAGTAGTGATATAAATAAGCGCAAAGCCGCGGCATGGCATTCGTTGCATGCAGTATCGACCTTCTAACTGGTGTGAGAGTCATCGAGTTATGCTTGTCTGCTGTCTCGGCTGGCATCGCAGACCTTTCGGATACCTGTGACGATTATTTATCATATGATGGATGATTGATTACCAACAACAAACAACGTACAGCAATGTAAGGGTGTATAATACCTGCGTGTCAAGGACGCTCTGGCCGGTTTTCTTGCGGTTGCTGGTACTGGAAATCAGAGCATTTTTCCTAAATGAAATATACGCATTAGACAATTTGGATTTTTTTAGAGGGCAGCATATGCCTCATGCCTCTCCTTCCTCCCATGACCTACCGTCTCTGTATTTCGAGCCGCGTTTCGAGCTGGGGGATTTTCACACCCTCGGAAACCTCTCCCTAATTTTTTTTAAGGAACAAGGTAGACACAAAAAGTAAGACATGCCATGGATTTTGATATTTGTGGATGTCTCTGGCAGTACGAGAATAATTCCTACCTCCAGATTATGAACTGTCCTCTCACGCTTGTTCCCTTTCCTCTTTCTTTTCTTGAATTTTGGCTTTGCCTTTGGGGCGGCTGGCGCGGCCTGGGGGGTTGATATTCGGTTATTCGATGTGGGGTGACACGATAGCATCCAGACAGAACGCCGAAAAGAAAAATGAGGATGGGGCGAGCATGAGTACCTCTTCGGCGGGGCGCTTCATGGTGCGTGGGAATGAGGCTGGGGGCGCGTCTCGGAGCCCAAAGGATAATAGGCGGAATCTCTGGGAGATTATCGGAGTTTATAAGAGAGTTTCTAAGAGTTTTCAGAGTTTCTTCAGAGAATATGGGGTATCGGAGATGTAGATATTCACCGGGGATTCTCTGTCTTGATTTTACCCGATTTGTCATTGTCAACGACGCTTCCCACCCCCCTGCCCAAGCCGACATCTCTGCCTGGCTGCTGAAGCGACACGACAAGACAGCCATCAGTCCATCGCCGGTGTGTATTTCGTGTTCCTATCACCTTGTGGCCCTTGTTGCGAATGCTGAGCGTCTGTCTTTTGTGCAGCGGGAGATATCAGTCGTGTTGCGTTCCCATCGTCGCACTAGCTTGCTTCCATTCCAGCAAAAGTCCCACAGGCAATCTGATTCTCAACAAAGCTGGGTAGTAGCGGCTGCGAAATCTGGATATTTTTTTCAATTGGATCTCTCTCTCTCTCTCTCTCACACACACTCTCCCTCATAATATGTATATATATATATATATATATATATATATATATATATATATATATTACAAATGTATATATATGTGCGTTGCATATGTAATACTCATTTCGCCATCGAATCAATAGTCATATCTGATATGGTAAATCGAAAGGAATCAGTGGATATCAGCCCATACTACAGAAGGCAGCAGTTGTGATCTGGAAAAATGGCTGATGAAACGACACACACCAGCAACACCACTCTTCAGCAGTCGCCCCTCGCATCTGCCGCCTCCATAGCTGGCGGTAAGGCTGCTGACACCGATCAGATCAGCAGTCTGCGTTCCTTGGCTCTTGAGATTAGTCTCTCATCTCTCGTATCAGGTTGGTAGAACCTTAGAATAAAACCATAAAGTAGTAACTCGCCTGTCAATGATAAACAGACGCAAACCCCATTTAAACCCCAAAAATCCACCCGTTGATTTTTCGAGTGGCCGTCAGTTTTTGTGTGCTTTGCTGTTTCGCTCGCAGATCGAACGCACTATTTGAGGAGATACGAAAGAAGCTTCGTCGGTACGTTCCCCTAAATCTTGCAGCCTGTCCGCATCACCGACCATGATTTGTTTTGATTTTGAACAGGAGAGGATTTATGCAGGTGTCTCTGAGCAAAACAAGGAGTCCTTCATACTAGTTGCTCTTTCCTGCGTCTGTCCACTCAGAAACTTTCAAACCTTTTACATCCTCTTCCTTATCCCTCCCCCCCCCTCCCTCCCCCCCCGCTTCATTCTCGACCGTTATTTACACATGCCATCATCGGCTCCGTAGCTATCTGGTAAAATCGGGGAAGGTTGCTACTGGTAGAGAGGCCGTTATAATAGGAAACAAGATGCTCAACCTCGGATATATACAAAAGGTGCTCGATGTGAAAATGAACGAGTAGCATGTCTCCTGTGCGAGCTGGCCGCGCCGTTGTATCCCCTTCCTACCCTTCTCACGCGCTGTTTCCGTTTCCTGTTTGTTGTACAGGTATATGGCGGGAGGAAGACTTTCGAAAACAGGTAGATGTTATATATCGTAGGTTGTAGCTTGTGAGACATCAGAGCCGTCAAGCGTGATCTTTGTCCCGCACCTCCTCTTCGTATTGATACCCCCATTCCTCCTCCCCCCACAGTCGCGGATTCTATCAAGTCTCGATGGCGATTACAGCACAGGACGATGACTCCTACCCATTGCCCCCTTCTGGAGCCCCCCCTGCCGCGCCAACCATCACTTCCAGTGCTACTACCATTGGCACTACCTCTACCGCATCTATGAGCGACATCGAAGGAGAGAAGCCTCACGTGAATCATCCAGCCGACGTCATGGGGGGGGGGGACGGAGAGAGGCATCCGGCCAAATAGCGGCTCGAGATGATGATAAAGACGCGGTTTGTTCTGTCTAATGTTACCTGGTAGCTTGTTGTCTGATGTTTCTCTGCTGCCTTCACGGAGCGCATGATTTCTACTTTCGCCAGCATCATCTACGACCATCCGTCTCATCATCATTCTTATGTTTTCCACATCGCGCTTTCAACGCAGCCGCAGGCGTGTCAGGAGCAAGTAGAAGGCAAGCGAAACTCTCACAAACAGCGCCATCGTGGTCGCAATTTTGAGGAGGTGGTCAACCCAGCCAGGGAGGGGGGGGGGGTCAACCAATTGAACAGACGTGTAGGAGAACTAGAATCATCCATCAAGGGCCTCGAAAAAACCCTCTCGGAAGCTAGATCGTCCATAGCAGAGCTCTTGCAGAGGTGCCATTCATTATTACGATAATATCAACATTATCGCTATCAATATCGCGCTGGTCGACACAAACTCACTCACTCATGCACACGAAGACAAGTACATTGTAAACCTTTTCTAACTTCCTTTGCTGCGGGCGGCTTCCTGAAGCTATAGTATGCTTATCATTATCGGCACCAAACTGGGTGTATTGGTTAACAACAGGCAGGACGAGCTGAACAAGGTCCACGAAACCTTGATAGTCGCGACCGGAAGCTTGCAGCAGGTAGTAGATGACGTGTTTACCCCCTTTATTTGGAAACGGCTCTTTACCATCGCAATAATCGCGCTGCAGGCTCTCCTTGCTTATATCTATTCGTTTTCGAATGTTTTTGCTCTGCCCCCCCCCTCCCCACACACCCTCCCCACACACGACTAGACATTGTTGAAGCTCGTCGCTCTGTGTATGATCGTGTTCCTGACCATCAAAGTGCTTCCGGAGTTCATCGGCGGTCAACTTGCCACGGCTGTAGGGTGGCTCAGCACATTAATAGCGGGCGCGGCAACCATAACGCTTGGCGGTGGTTTC
Source organism: Bigelowiella natans CCMP2755 (assembly GCA_000320545.1). Taxonomy (NCBI): domain Eukaryota; phylum Cercozoa; class Chlorarachniophyceae; genus Bigelowiella; species Bigelowiella natans. The sequence goes on along the minus strand of ADNK01003029.1, from coordinate 30,707 downwards.
AAATCATGGGCGACGTCGTTCGTTCGGAGCAGTGCCGGCCCCTCGGGCAGAGGAGTTAACCTTGCACGCCTGAGCAGCTCTGGGGAGAGCTCGCTGCTCAAGGCCAGCCGCCGCACACATCGATCTTCCAGCACGGGGTCAGATCTTAGCGCTAGCGACTACTCGTTGCGTGGCGAGGAGGAGGACGACGACGAAGACGAGAGGAAGCACGCACTGGAGACTAGGGGCGGGCTTCTTGCCGTGGATGCTGCGGACACCGCCATTGCTGCAAGCAGCCCGAAGAGTGGTAGCAAGTCCAAGGGACTTGTACAGCAGCAGCTTTCCCCGAGTAAGATCTCCGGTAGGCTGGGGCGGAAGGGGGTGTTATACGTCGACACCACAAACTGAGCTCGCATGAGCACGAAGAAGGCGCTTGGAGTGACGACGACGTAAGATTTGTTTATTTTAGATAGCAGTGCTAGTAGCAGTAGCAGTGGTAGTAGTGGGGCTTTACAGTGTTAATAGAAAGACGGATGGAGGGAACAATGAAAAGAATGTACTTAAGAATATAAGAATATGTGATGTTTGCGTAGTTAAGCGACCCTATGCTTATTAATCTTAGCATTTTCCATGCGACACTAATGCGCTCTACAATCGCTCGATCGCTATACTGATAAACTGTAGCACATGCACCAGCTATTTTAATAATATAGTGTATTATTTAATCATATGAAATAAGTTGCATGTTCGTCTAGTCGTACGGCTGATCGAGGATATTAGAGGCTAGCTCTGCTGCGCGTGTGCGTAAAAATTGTGCCGCGCTTGAAATAGACTCTCGTGCTATGACCGCGCGCAATAACATTTATGTACACGATACTACAAGGCACCAATGCTAGAAATGATAACGACATCGATACATTATAGCGTGTCCTTGCATGCCATAAAATCGATAATTCACTGAATCCTATGCAGGGCGGCCCCAATGACTTATGAGCTCCTCTCTCTCACTAGATCGAAAGCGTCGAATACCTGAACAATAACAATGCAACCGAAGGCGTTGATGAGATGAAATGCGGCAAACGTCGGTCCATGAAGGTCGTAGCAGTGAAACACATGATGCCACCTTTCCGCTGCCAGACAAGACGTACTCGAAATGGAGGTGGGAAGCATTATGAACCTAGCAAGATGTATAATAATCAATGTTGCTGCGTGCAGAGACAGGCCAAACAAACAACGCGATTAGAAGTTTAGTGGTACCTCAACCAAACCATAGCCAAGAGCAGCATGCCGAATCTACACACACAACACATACACACACACACACACAAGGTTCTGCCTCATATAACTACCATAGTTTCTAACAAAATGGCGGAATGTTATCATGAATGGATGTCGCGACCGCACTCCACGACGGCTGTGGACTTTCCCACGAGTCGGTCAAGCCCTCGTCATCCCCCGCCATGCCAATGACCATATGCACCTAGACAGCAGCAGCAGGAGGAGAGCAGTAGGAGGAGGAGCGTCACCGCACATCCGCACGCGCTATCCGAGATAAGGACGCGAGCATGAATTTGCACGAGATAAATAATAATATAGTAATTTCACCGTGTCAAGGGCTGGGGCATAGCTTCTGGACATAACCGTCCCGTTGTACACAGGGAAACTTCTCTAGGGAAAACACGACCGGCAAGAGAAGCAGAAACGTCAGCGTATCTTACTGTGTCGGTCAGGTGTTCAAATCGCCACGAAATCGGCCAGGCATCCAGCCACGACCGTGGCAGTTTATGTATACTATCGCATCTCTGGGCCCTTGATTCATCGTCATTATCATCGTCGTCGTCATCATCATCATCATCATCATCAATGTACTCATCAGAGTCATCAAAGTCGCGATCATTATCATTATATCAGCAGCAGCAGCATCACGATACCTCGTAATTATGCAGGTGTCCAGCTAGGAACAAATCCACCTCGTACCTACCGTCAGGTCACCATATATATATATATATATATATATATATATATATATCATCTTTCCCATCAACATATGTTCAAGGATAACAGCAATAGGAAAAATCCTCTAAGCTCTGTTGGCAGATTATTAATGGTAGACTGAATATGGGATGTAGTGTAATATGCTGCTGCTGCTGCTGCTGCTGCTGCTGCTACTACTACTCCTTCCTACTTCTGGAAAAGATGTTCCACCGCTGGAGCTATGTGGAGAGGGCCTAAGAAAAGAGGGGGGGGGGTCTATTAAGAACGATGATCGTCATGATTGTCCAAGAGGCAGAAGCAGCAGCAGCAGCAGCAGCAGAAGCAGGAGGAGGGGGGGAGCACGAGGAGAGTAAAAAAATAACAAAGAACACTAGCAAACGTGGCGTGCCATCCTCGCAAACGTGGCGTGCCATCCTCTCACAGTGCATAAATTCAGTCCCACCTCCGATTTTGCAATCGTAATAGTCGTTGGTGCTACAGTACAAAGGCTAGGAAACGATCGTACAAGGGGGGCGGGGGGTGGAGTGTTGGTTTAGTTTCTAGGTGTCCTATTCTGTTGTGCAGCACTACCACCACAACTAGCATAACAGCAACGATGTCATTATGATCTTTCATCGTACAGGACAACAACTAGTAATGCTACATTTCGAGGGAGTTGGATAAAGAATGCAGAGGATCTTTTGACTCTAAGTTCCGATTAGTGCTAATACTTTTCCTCCGCCTCCTACTACTATCGCTTTTTTAAGCAACCTTATGTCCATAAACGACAATCCACGGCACTGAAGCACGGTTCTCTGCAGCTTTCGCAAGATCTTTCTCAAGAAAGGCAATCTATACGATGGTGGCAGTAATGATAATGAATAATGATCATGGTGATGACGATGATGGTGGTGGTGGTGGTGGCCACAATGTAGGAATCATCCACAAGAATTGCTCAAACTATTCCTCTTGGTTTCCTCCTTGTCCATACTACACATACACACACAGAGAGAGAGAGAGAGAGAGAGAGAGAGAGAGAGAGACTCCACAACCTGGTCACTATCAGGCTTCAGTGAATGCTCGGTGGAAAAGTGAGTAAAATGCACCTGAATCATGATCATTTATTGAGGAAATACCCACTGACGGCGACGATAAACACGTACACGTACAGCAGCACACACACACACGCACACACACGTTTCTTATCTTGCTCATGCAATAACTACATTCCGCAACATTCACATACCACACCACTCTACACAGCCGCCGCAGATAAAGAAGACTTTCATGCTGTTCTCTACTACAAACCCCTCCGTAGTCGTAAGATCCCCAGAGATTGTCCACGCTGTAATTCCCTGTTTCTCCAGGCATTGCAAAGCGATTGAGATACCCTGCCGTAGTGCAACATATAAAGAAATAAAAATAAATTTTTTTTTTGCTAATATTATAAGCAGTATCATGATAGGGAGGGTGCGGGCGCAAGGGAGGAGCAGGAAGCATATTGCGAGACATGTGAAGAAGACTAAAAGATGCGTGTTATCATCAGCAGTTGACCTGAGAAATTGTAGTAGTGCTCATGATTTCCCACGCAAACCTATTGCATTCGAGAAGAGGGCAAGGGAGAGGCAAAAAGCTCAGGGGGTTATCTCTCATCTTCATTCTAAGCGGGCTGATTGCGAGGCAAGAAGGCGAAGATCATCATAGATTACTTGATAGTATCCAGAGGAAGCAACCACTTCCATCTCCTCGAAATATGAGTCCCACACCTACCATTGAATATACCAATCACTGCATCATGATCCGCATCATGATCATCATCATCATCGCCACCACCATCATCACTACTACCTCTTGATTGCCACTCGTGTATGCGATGTCACCAGCATGGATAAGTAGCGGAAATCCGTCCTTACTACGATCGATGGCTACGGACAATTGTTGGAAACAATTAGAAACAACTATCGTTGCGACTTACTCCGCATATGAACCTCACCCATCAAAGCAGAAATCGTCGAGTTGCTGGCACTGAATTATAGACAAAGAGCGTAGATTTGGTCGCTTAAACACAAGATACAAGAAGCTGCTGCTGCGGCGGCTGCTGGGTTTCTCGAAATAGTTTCCATCTATTAAGTAACCTCACTCACCCTGCATTGTCGGAAAATGCCCCCATATCAGCAATGGCAACAAATCGCACCGGATAGTCTCCCACTGCGGGACCTGCAGGTACAATGTAATGGGGATGATAATAGGCACGACTGAACTCTTTATTGGTGCTTATTGGCTCAATAGCTTTCTTGCACAGCGATAAATTCAAAAAATACATTTTCTATTATCGATGAGTGCAGCACCGGTTGTGAAGTTGAAGATAGTATCCCGGCCCTTGCATCGGTAAAAATACTCTATTTTGATTATCATCGTTAATCGTTTATTGCTAATCTGATTATTATCGTTAGTCGTTTGTTGCTGGCTTCCATCAGATGTGTCACAAGGAACACTTTCGAGCTCAACTGCTACGACGATGACGCCGATAATACCTGTGCTCGATTCGAGGCCGGAGATTTTTACACGGTGTAAACTGCCTTGCCACCCTCCAGCCTGATACCGTATCGAGAGATGAGAAACACTGGAAAAAATCGTGTAATGTGTAGAATCATTACCGTATATGTATGGGTATTCCCCAAAAATTGTTGGTCAATCTTATCCTTTGAAGTACCCAGGTAAATCGCGGGTTCATAGACGCTTTCCCCATCTTCTTCACAACATTTTGTTGTGTAGCTTACGACGCTTGATTCGAATGTGGGGCCCTGGCTGAGGTGTACCTGCGAGGGGATGCACTCGCTGCTGCAGACAGCAATTGTATGGGTCTGGTGAGCTTGGAGGAGGAAGATGAGAGCAGAAACGAACGCTGAAGTATTCAGATAATGGCCTAGCGGGGTGAAGGAGGAGGGGCGGAGCATGGCAACCCTTCCAGGGACTCGGAGTTGTGATAAACCGTACTAGGCTAACTATCCTGCGACAACAAGTATTATGTTGTCGCACGTGAAAATTGAAATAGATTTTCTTCGGATTTCGGGACATCACAACGAGCACCTGCTAGTCGCCCCAGAGCCTGCAAGCAACAATAACAACAATTATTTCCGGCAGATCTCTATTTGGACCTACTTTTATAGGTGATTATCGGTATATTTATGATGAAAAAAGGCCCAGACGTGAAAAGAGATCTGCACAGGGGTTCGTTCGGAAAGCAGCAACGTCATCGCACTATCATGAGAGTAACTGCCTGAGGAAGCTGGAGGAGGCAGGAAGAATCTCCAGGACTGACATTGTAGTAATGGGCCCTGTGTAGAGTATGGTGGTGAGAGTGCTGTTCCTGTGATGGGAGGAATGTAGCGCGAATGTGTTCTGTGATTCTAGGAGAGATGACAGTTCGTTGTGTTGTATCGCAGCATCCAAAGATATGGTGCGGGCTATCCAAATAAATGGTACGTTTGTCTATCACGAGCATTCTTCCCTCTTCTAGTTAATCGACTTTTGCCCCGACAGCATTCTGAAGTTGCTCCAAGTGACCAGCCACCACCATCTTTGCACACAACCGTTGACTGAGAAGGAGATACGACAGCGTTCCTCCCGAACATGCGAAGGCGTCCCCCCGGCAGTGCCCGAAGGGAAAAGTATGACAAGAAGGGAAGCGCATGTTTTGTGCGGACCATTCTGAAGGTGATTTCCGGTTGCTTCAATCCCTAGATATATGTGGAAGAAGGGGGAGAATCAACTGATGACATGATATTGCTGGCTATGAACTCAACCTCAGGCAATTGTGTACACATCCATGGCGGCAGCTGTTCTCAGCATGGTAGTAGTAGAGGAATAACCACGAGTCATTGCTAGATGTGCGTCGGGCACGTGAGGTGAATGGTGTGCGTGTTACCAATTCTTAGACGGGCAGTCTGTTCTACTTGGAAACAGACGTATTCGTCCAACCCCCTCCCACGACCTGGAATAATGCTCCGGAGAGCCCAAGATACATTCATTCGATATCTTCATCATCGCCTCACGATTCCCATTCATCATCGGTCTCAGCGGTGTCGTCATCAACTGCAACCTCCTCCTCCTCCTCCTCCTCCTCCTCCTCCTCCTCCGCATCAGCATCCTCGTCATTAACTACACCGCTACAAAAGCCCCCATTGCACCCTACTGAAAGCGAGATTGCCCGAAATTCTGGTTCAGCCAGGTCTTGATTTGCTGCATTAACTGTTCTCTTTTGCTCATCTCGTGATTTTCCTATTGACACAGTGGAGCGACGAAACATCCGCAGCCGTCCAAGATGGCCAATCCCGCACTAGTCATCGTCGCGTATGGCACCAACATTCCTCACGGCACATACAAATAATACACTTGTTAGCATAACCCTCACGATCTCATCGCCGCAATGCTGCTGCTTGATGCACACAGAAGATATAGCAAGACGATTTCGTCGACTACGTGCGTTTGTCAACATTGTTCCTGATGATAATTTGACGCTAATGGGTGGTTTCAGCCATGCGCGGGAGAACTACCTTCGCCGAAGTCTCTCCGCTGTTCTTAAGGCGGACCATAGCGAGCTCTTCAAGATCTATGTATATATAAAACGGACATAATTGATGATGTATCTTACCTGCTGTAATAGGTTTTGTTTTGCCATTATTTGAACGATCTGGAAGTCCAACTCTATCAATGCGTTTTTCTCTTGCTTTTCGTCGTCCTCCTCCTTCTCCTCCTCATCCTCCTCAATACGCTTCTTCTTCTTCTTCTTTTTACATCTTCATCTTCTTCTTTACATCTTCATCTTCTTCCCCTGCTTCTTTGACAGGTGTCTCTGGACAGCCCTCCCAACTACGGTAAGATGGAGAACCTTGTGCGGCAAGTAGCGGCAGAAGAAGGAGGAGGAGGCGTAGATGTGAATGTTCTGAAGATGAGACCAAGATCAAACTCCGCATTCGAAAGGTTCTCACAAATGATACTTGCCTTTCATAGCTGGAAATGACATAAATATTCACTAACTGGCCTTCATCACGTCTCTGATCTATTCGTGGTGAGTACACTGTATGTTGCGAGTAGCTTCGATGAGAAAGCTGATATTATACCCATCATCATGATCATGATGATCATCATCATTAGCTCTGGGATTGGACGTATCTCCCGACATCATGAGTTCGCTCTGAAACAAGGGTGCTGCCGTGTCTTGATGTTGACCATAGTACTTGTTACGACAAGCTATGCTAGAACAGATGTATGCCGCGTGGGGTCTCCACTTCGGCCGCCTCCCTCTCTCTCTCTCTCACATAAGGGGGAAGAAGTAGGGGGGGGGGGGGGGAGAGAGAGAGAGAGAGAGATAGGATGTAGGTGCCAAGATATTATAATCATGCTCGTGGAAGCACATAGTTATATATTGATGCTTTTCTTGCTTTCAACACAACCATGGAAAGATTTGAAGTCTTGGGCCACAGTCACGTGATAATATTGGAGGAGGACCTAGTCGTAGCGAAGGACTTCTTCACGTAACGTGCACTTGATTATATACTGCTACCACGCCCCCCCTCCTAGCGTAGTCCTACTGCTGCCATCAGTGTTGATTTGATCGTGGTTTTTGGCAATATTCGGATGGGTGTCAAGGCTGTTTGTGGAGGCGAGCGATCTTCTGGCTGAAGATCCCTCGTTGTTCTGCGTATCGGCGTGGGTAATAACAACGCAGTGCACATGCATGGCTTCAATTCCGAGAGAGTAGTTGAATGAGTGCAGCAGAATCATCCAGCGCGTACGTTACAAAACACGCCGCGGAGAAATTATCATCGTTCTGACCCCCCCGGTCGTTGTTACCTGGCGTATTTGACTTCAGAACGACAACGGGCTGGAGGGGTGGGACAGGAAGCGACTATTCCGCACTGATTACTTCGCAGGGCTAGGATGGATGATGTACGACGACGATGACGATGACGATGATGATGATGATGATGGAGATTCACGATAGCCAAGACATCGAACTCGATGAAGACATTTGTAACCTTCATTTCCTGCTGGTTTCCCTTCATTGCTGGGACTGGCTGATGCTGTTTCCCCCCTCTGCGTCGTGAATATTACGCTCACTCATATCCACCATCTATGTACTCAGCCGACAACAAGAATGGGAACGGTTAGCGCCGAAATGGCCAGATGTGCCTTCTACTGGATGGTAGTGCCGTCAAGCTTCTCTCATGTTATTCTCATGAGTATATAACATCTCCTCATTTTTTTTAATGATGCACGCACATCTTTACCTTACCTCACGAATTTGGGTCGTTTATCTTTGGTGTGAAGGTTCTGATGATGGATATGATGATAGTGATAGTGATGATAACAGCTACTACTGTTCTCCCCCCCCCCCTCCCCCCTCTCTCTCTCTCTCTCTCTCTCTCTCTCTCTCTCATATTAGGGACCATTGGATGCGACTTCCAACATCAAATCAAAGTGAGAATGTGTTGTTAGCAGCACTTCTAGTGCAGCATGCTCATGTACGATATCATCGTATTGGCTGGTTCAGTTCTCACCCCCCCCCTCCCCCCCCCTTCCGTCCTCCTCATCATCAGTGAGAGAATGTATAGTACCAGAGGTGTCACGAACGCGACACATCGGCGACAAGGGAGTGAATGTAAAGTCTGGGCAGAACAACATGTAGTGCTCATCACCATCATCATCATCATCATCATCATCATCATCACCATCGCTATCACCGAACAATTGTCATACAAACGCGCATATCGACTGTGTAAGTCCATCGATTGAATATCCTAACCTTTACCCCCCTCCCCAAAAACACAACTATATTCTACAAACACATCAGATATTCTCGGTGGGCGTTTGCCGATGAGGTAGGTACTGTGACTTCATTTGGTGATCTCAGCTATCTGCAAGAGGTGATGATGATATATATATATATATATATATATATATATATATATATATATACGTGCTCTCTCTCTCTCTCTCTCTCTCTCTCTCTCTCTCTTTCTCATTTCCTCTTTCCTTCTAAAGAAGCAGAAACAGTAGCAGCAGTTGTTGTAGCAGCAGTAGTATCAACAAATACAGGCACACGTTCCTTCACCGATGTGAGCCCCGTCCTTTTGCGTGTGCAAATAGGACAAATATGAAGCACACGTCAAGGATTTGGTAAAGAAGGCTTATGATCAAAATAGGATGGTAGTAGTAGTAGTAGTAGTAGTAGTAGTAGTGGTAGCACCAGCAGTCGCAGTTGTATTGGTAGATTAACTAAATAACCTTCCCCAAACTCAAAATCAATGCACGACGACGACTCCTTCGACTCCTCCGCAGCTCATGATCGGTGTCGTTGCCTTTAGTCATGCGATGCGGATTATCATCAGCCCGCCCCTCCCTTTCCGCCAAACGCCGCTGCCTCTTAAAAAGCACGAATGCGATGTGTTTCCATTTCAGAACATTTACACGCTGGAAACCTTCCAGAAATACGCTTCACGGTTAGTAAGTATTCCCAGGATTTGTGCACATTGGACAACGTCAACAACAACAACAACAACAACAACAACAACAACAATAACAAACATTCGTCGTCGTCAAGGTAGCTGATTTGTACGCTCCATCATAAACAGATATAAGCTGTGGAGAAACCAACCTAGAGGAACGCACAGGTGGGCGGCGGCAGAAGCACTTTGATGTGATCATATAACGATGATGACAGCACCAAAAACAACAAAAGCAGAGGAAAAATTGAATGACACACCGAACAGACCTTGGCCATCAGCTTGGAGAAGCAAAGCACACATTTTGTTATGATGGCATCTGCTGCTCCCCTTCCCCCCCCCCCCCCCCCCTCTCATTTGTGACTTCAGGGGTCTCATCATCGTCCATAACCAAGACGACTCCTACGATGTTTTTGCGGATGCAAGAAAGGCGTGGGACTATATCAGGTCGTGGTGGTGGTGGCGGCGACGATGATACTGGGCCGGACGATGTTTGACAAGGGAGAGGGGGAAGGGGGAGAGGGAGAGAAGCGTGTCAATGATAATAATAATGAGAAACGTGCATCCTCATAGCCTATCATTGTTGATAAATATCTATATAAATATATGAATATATATACATTCAAACGGTCGAAGCTTTGCTGCTTTGCTTTTGCGAGTGTCTTGAATGATGATTTTCGTTACGAAGAAATGAAATGGGGGGCCAAAAGAGTTTGCACATCCATGCGAGTGCGTATCCGCATCGCTACTTTATTAGTATTTTCCCTTCGGTTCGTTTCCTCACATTGCCGTGGTTTTTGGTGGGGTGGGCACGCGACGAAGTCCGGTAGAGCAGATGCATCCAAAACCTGGCATTGCTATCATTCCTGGTAGTGTCGTAATGATGATGAGCGTGATGATGGAAGGCAATGATGATGTGAAAGCTGTTGTTGATCATTCGATGTAAGATTCTTCATGGTGACGATAGCGACTCCTGCCGAATGCACGTAGATTTGTTAGCGTGAAGAAATTACAATATGCGACGCGCTTACGCCGCATTAACCCTTGTTTCCGTGCGTTTTCCCCCAATAGGAAACCGTGGGTTGTCATGCTCACAAGTGTGCAGCAATTCGGGCAAGAGATGTGAGCAGAGTCAACTCCAGGTAAAGTCATTTTTCCTTGTCCTTCTCATATCACCATCTCGCACGCACCCATCCATCGGCCTTCCCCCTCCCGGCCCCCGCAGTTCGCGAATACGTGCGAAGAGCTGATGAAGGCATTTGCCTGTGAGGCAGGCTGCGGTCATCAGGTCAACTCACCATTCACAAGTGCCTCGGACAGCTCAGATAACTTGCACAATCCCCCCCCCCTACGCAGATGGGCTATGAGATCCCGAGCTACGTTGTGGAATCTTCAGAACGCACGTAATCAGACACCCCAACCTACTATGTGTTGTTTGTCGTCGTCATCTCAGACTGGCAGTGTGATGAAGCTGAAATCGTGCTGCGTAGGTATCGACAGTGCCTGGTGGCTGACGAGGTTGTTTCCACTTGCGGTGCCTCCCACCCAATAACAAGGCGCCTCTGTGCATGCATATAAGATACTACGGAGCATATACTCGCACACATACATCGCCATCATTGTCTCGGGGAGAAGGTGGCACTCTTTGGCACGTGCATGAACACTGGTTTTGTGTCTACGCTGTTCTTGCTTAACTACTGATCCAGCACCAGCGTGCCACCCAGCCTATATTGCCTGTGTATGCGAACAATTGTAAGACGGATGTAATCAATCAAATTAAATCTGTTCAATGGTCATCCTCATGTAGCTGTACAATGCAGCGGCTACAGCGCTAATGTTGAATCTGTTGATCTTCGCTATGATGTGTTAATTGTGCAGAAAGACTTTCTCTGATGGCTATTTTTCTTGTAATGCAAGTCTCGTGCATGTGTGTGAGGCATATCTTTTTTAAACTACTGCGCATACCTCGGCAAGCATTGTTTTGAGGAGTGTGCATTACTAGATTAGGGGCGATATGTCTTATTGTGTAGCCTCACTTCGCCATGTACGTAGTGTCACACTCGCGCAGTGCAAGGAACAGCTACTGCAGTTTAATGTTTCGTGATGATGTGCGGTGCCCACCAACAACAACAATGAGCGCAAGTGGTGTCACGGTTGGCTGGCGGCAGTCATGTTTCACTTCACGCTCTTACTTTGTACATGTTTATCTTGTTTATGGCCCAAGCGCATGTAGACGCCCTGCGTTATCCAGGCCGCATGCATGCCATCATGCATCTCAACATCGTGCATGAGTTGGCGATATCCCATGTTAGGCACTGTTAATTAGGCGGCGCTAGCATATGGCAAGTGTACATCATGAGCTATTGTCAATCTCAACAATATTTCTCAGATATGTCTATAGATGTGCAAATAATTTGAACGAACCCATCGATCAGCACAATAAACGTTCGATAACATCTCAGCAGATGTAAGTGAACATACCAAACAGTTTTTCCAGGGTAATGAAGGCCCCTGAAGCCTTCCACTACTGTATTCTTTCTACGTATGTGTTGTTGATCGCAAATTACCGTCTATCAGTTGAATTCATCATGGCTGCGCAGTCCAGATTCCACAATTCCATTGCTGGGGTCAGGGTGTGAAGATCCTCCTGAGTTAAGACGTTATGTTATAGATCTCACTCGTCAACATTATACCCAACATATCCATCACACAGCAAAGGTGATTACCCGCTTCAATAACGATCGCCCCCGAATAGGATTGTTCCACTTGATTCATGCCATCCGTGGGGGGCGGCGCTTTATGCTCGTAAACGCTTTCCGGGTGCTGGTCTTCTTGTTGGCGGTACCTATTTGCGGTAGAAGAAGAAGAAGAAGAAGAAGAAGAACAACAACAACAACAAAAGTATTATCAACTTCCTCAAGCCGAAATCGAAACAGCGTTCGGATGCTTTCTTCGCCCCCCTGAGCGAATATGATGATAGATCACGTGATGCTGCCGTACCCATGCTGCTGCGCGCCTCCAGAGAACATGTTTCCCATTACTTGCTGCACGATGTTCATAGCTTTGCCTGGGATCAAACACCATTACAATGGCATTTTGTCATCAACGTGCGCGTGCTGTTATCTTCTACGAATTTCTCACCATGGACGGCCAAACCAGCTATATCTCCAGGCTGACCGCAGCGTTAGAGAACAGTGAAATCAGTAAATAAATGGACGAGATAGAAGATAAGGGAAAACCAACTTTACATCCCCCTTTTCCCTTAAAATCATGCTTGGAAAACTTCCTCGCCACAAGCACATACTTGCTGAAGATTTGCGTAGTCTTGCTCTCCAACCATTTCTTCTTTGGGAATCGAAAACTTCCGAGTCGTTGAGGTCACCTGGAGGGAGGTGTGGAGCGGGGGGGGAGGGGTGTCAAAATAGATAGGAAAAATTCCGCAGCAAACCTAGCAAAAGAACAGCAACCTATAACCCACCAACGCTCTCTTGCTTAGAATAGAACTCTCCCCACCACCCACATTTGGGCTTGCCGTATATCGTCATTGGCGTGCGCGGTCGCTGGCTAGATGATGATATATTGCTGACGACTACGTTTCCAGAGTGAGAAATGAACAGCACTATTTTAGGTGGGGGCCTTGCCCTTCCCGACTGTCTCTTTTCGAAATGCAAAATAACTCCCACATCTCCTCACTTTAAATATCTCCATCCATTCCAGCTCCGTCATGCCTTTTTGGATTTATAATGTTCGGGGGATGGAGGGGGGCTGATGATGGGGGTGATTTTTCTTCCAAAAGGATGATATGTTAAGATGCTGTGGTTGGTTGTACGGCGGAAAGAGAGAGTAGGTGTGTAGAAATCGACTGGATGAGCACGCAGCGGAGGGTTGATGAGAACACTGGTGTGCAGGGACGCATTACCGTCTGGAAGGTTCCGGAGACCATAAATCTGCCGCGACAACACTGCGACCTCGCTCAGGTTTTTTGGTGGGTCGCCTGAGCGATTCGTTCGAAAGGAGACGGCAAATGATGTTCATGACGCTAATGCACGTTTATTGTGCCGATATTATGTGATAGTAGCAACCGTAGAGAGAGCGAGGGGTCTACTACCCACTATTACTACTACTACTATTTACTACCTTCTGGGAAGAATGGCGAGTACTTGTTGATAAAGTATTCCTTTTGTTTCTTCACGAAGAAAAACTGAGTTGAGAAGGCGGAAGGGAGCAGGGGAGGAGGAGGGAGGAGAGTTGGAAGAAGAAGCGAGACAACACGGAGGGAGAGGAGTTGGAAGAAGAGACACGGAAGAAGGACCGAAAGGAGCACCCGAAGGTGATAAGATGTTGAATTTATTCACAAAGCATATTCGTGGTATTAAGGACGTCCTTTAGCATTTATTTTGAAATGGCCTCATCGTAGATAAATTCTGTAGAACTACAAACCTGCATGAGGATGTGTTTCATGGCATCGGAGAATACCGCCAGGACTTGTGATATTATCCAGGAGGGAACGAAGGCAGGATCTTGCAGGGATGCGAGACTGATACCTGATGATGATGGCACCAACACACACACACACACACAGAGAGAGAGAGAGAGAGAGAGAGAGAGAGAGAGAGAGAGAGAGAGATCGGAGACGGGGGGGGGAGGAGAGACCGTGTTAGGTCTCACATTTCCCGTTCATGCTATTCTTTGAAGTACTTTTTCTACAGTATCTCCCTGGTCTACAAATTCCCGTTATTTACGGACAGAAAAATAGGCATTGGGGACGGCTGTACTCTCCTACCACGACCACAACTACAGCAGCACGTAGCTTTTATGAAGATTGTATTACCTGTGACAAGCCACCCAATGCTCGACATTGTGAAGGTGAGCACAACCGTATTCCCAGACTGCGATGGCGTTTGTTAACGATTTGCGGTACATTGAGACGACGACACAACGGAAGAAAATCTCAGAGTTGCTAATTGTATATTTTTGATGATGCTGTGTGTGCGCGCGCCCATCATTTCCAATTGAGTTTCGCAAGAATAGGCGCGTATGCAGACCTGTTTTCCGATCGATTCTGCAAAAGAATTTCCCAACAGGCAAGTGCACTCCATTGCATACCGCAAGCCTTACACAGCACCGCCATGTCAATTCGAGCAAACATAGTTTGGAGGGGAGGAGGGGCATTACCGATATCAAACGGCAAGCTGATAAGCATGGTAATCATGGAGCGCGCGAATACCTGGCAAGAATAGTCATGGAAGAGACTCTGTTTAAGCAAACCCAACGAAGGAATGACCAGTTTAAATGAAAAGTAAAAAGGGTTGTCTGACGATGCCTCCGTTCGATCCCGGTATACACAGGCCTAGAATTGCGGACCTAATAGAATGCATCGAATATATAGAATCGTCATCGCGTGTGAACAATTGCTCACGTAGCGGAAACAGAAGCCACGCAACGATCTTGACACGTCCTCTCTTTTGTGTTCCTTGGTGTACATTCGTTACACATGTAAATTATGCTTTTGTCGTTGCTAGATGTGTACTACCACATAAAAAGCCAGCAGCAGTGGTTCCAAAACCAGATTATTCTCTTAAATCCTATGAAAGGGATGGGTGATGCTCAGTGAGATGGACTGTCGTATTTGTTTGGTGCTTTATGAAATATATATATATATATATATATATATATATATATATATATCATCATCATCATCATCATCATCATCATCACCTGTGAACGGGTGCAGTTGGTGGCAGAGACACACCGAGAAGATGACGTGCTCGTTCTTGAACCTGCACAAGTGAAACCGTGAGGCCGATCAGATGGTAGAAATTTTGGAATGTCAGAGTTTCGTTTGGTTTAGCAGGAGCCAATACTAATTTCAAAACCTCGTAATGATCTCAGACATCTTGTCGCCTGAAATAGAAACGATGTCGGTCCAGAGCATTCCACAAATCATGCATTGAAATTAGGATACAACCTACGCCGGGAAGACCGTAGAATTGTCCTCTCGCTAGTTGCATCCGAAGTTTAGTGACGAGTTTATCTGAACAGATATGTAGCTTAAACGATTTTGGATTACACCAACAGGGCCTTCACGGTGCTGAAATACATGGATCAGGCAAGCTTTTCTTCTGTTCAACAGGTTCGCCGTTTTCATTGAGAGGCCTTCCGAGTGGGGTTCCATCGAACATCTCCCCCTGCAAAGATGATTCAACTGTGGGTAATTTTGCATCGTCACTTAGGCAACCCTTCCATCGCACCTTCGCCATTTTGTAGAGCATCTGCATGGTTGAGAGCGATTACTTTCACTGTAGGATTCGGGAGGGGAGCGTTGCAAATTCTTTCTCCGAAGAATCTTCTCCTTTTTCCACGTGCGGCAACGATTTTGCTCATATTTCCGGAAAAATAGGAGGGGATTCAGAGAAAGTCGATTCTCGAATTTCCCCTCGAACACCACTCTTGCGACAGGCATCCTTTGCTGCCGAAAATTCGTTTTCCCCCTTCCGCGGAGCGGAGAGCCGTTTAGTAAACGCAGCAAATATGGCTCATTTTTCGTTGTCGCTATGGAAATATTCCCTGCATCTGATTTAAAAAGCAAAAAAGCCACTCAGAGCTTGAATTTGAATGGACACTACGACGAACCATGGAGGAAATCCTCTCCGAGTACGGCGGTCAGGAACCCACAACCGCCGCTCATGGTTTGCTTCCTGATGTGTTCTTTTTTATGGTCACCGGTGACTGGAATTGAGCTAGAACCTGAGAGATTGATTTAGCCCGCACATAATATATGAATGGTATGAAGGTGAAGAAGACGGAAGCAGCCCAAACGAGAAGCGAAGAGACAACGATGACTTTGAAGATAAAAAGGATGAGAACGAATCTCTAGGTTGTACTGTTGTGCTTAACATCTTTCACAATACCAAGAGGATGCCCTGCTCTCTTTAAGGCGGAAAAGAATCAGCGGGCAAAAAGGGAGGAAGAAGGGGGGACAGAGTAGAAAATATAGATCGAATCCATTCCTAGAGTCGATCTTTGGAGATTTGAGATGGGAAATATAATTTTCAATATAAATTTCAATGCAGATGAAGAAGCAACATCAACCATTGTACTTCCCGAAGTCGGAAGAAAGAGAGGGAGGCGGAGGCGGAGGCGGCGAAAGCCTTCTACCAATAGCCGCTTAGGATCGAACAAATCCAAGGAAAAACGGAAGAGGAAAGGTTATCGGAAGATAGATTAAAAAATTGAAGGTGTTGGTGATGAAAAATTAAAAGCAGCTACAAACAACACACGCGAACACATGCACACACGCTCCTTATTGTTCATGACGGTTGGTTCTGCTGGGTGTACTTTTTGTGTGATGTCAAATGCACGAATGGTCGAGCAGACCAACGCAATTACTACTTAGCACTGAATCAAATTATTGTCTTGGATAATAAATACCCCATAAATCAGGAATGGCGGGTTCTGAAGGAGGAACAGATAGCAAAGTGGTGAGTGTATGACGACTACGACGATTAACAGAAGCAGCAGCCCAAACAAGGAAGCTTCGAACAATAAACACGCATTTCTCGACGAAGATTTTTTTTGGAACAGGAAAAAAAAAGCTACCTCCACCTTCTTACGAATATTGGAGGTGGTCAACAATCCTCCTCCTCCTCATCATCATCTCATCTCGCACGATAATTCAAAGATGCCTTCTTCAAGAATTAGAATGAACGGCGCGTAACTCTCGCCTTTTCTCACTACAGCAGCGGCAGCAGCAGCGTGCCCTACCTCTACCGATGCCTGCTGAAGTTAAGAATCTCTTCATGAAAGACGATGACGATGACCCGCACCACACCAGCAGCAATTCAGCCTTACATCAGGTTCTTCTAAGAACATTTATTATAGATTTCGATCGTATTTTTTGCTAGAAAACAATGCACCAGTCTCCTTCTCGCCCTCTTTCTTTGTTGGATTCGATGAGTTCAGTTGATTCTGTTATTTTGTTTTCTACCTTCTCTCTCTCTCTCTCTCTCTCTCTCTCTCTCTCTGATTTCTTCAACCACACAATGACAGGGCAGGAAGCGAGGTTTTGCGCATGTTGAAGGAAATTGGCCACTGCATGTTTATATCCCAGGTCTTGGCGGGTGCTGATAGGAGTAGCCATAGACTTAGTAGTCGGAGTAGCAGTAGTAGTAGTAGCAGTAGTAGTTCCAGCTGGATAAAAATTGATTATCATTATCATCATCATCGTCATCTCTTTTTCCTTGTTGTATTCTGCTACTACTACTCTCGAAATCCATCGCAGTAACTGTAGACCATAAGTTCTCAGAACTCATCCAGAAGATGATCACCAAGGTACCTGCTAGCACCAATCTTTTTCTCACTCAATTTAGACACACGCGCAAATACGCATACAACGTTTACATAATATATATATATATATATATATATATATATATATATAATATGTGTGTGTGTGTGTGTTGAAGTAAAATTTCAGCATAATACTGCCTCACTGTAGTGATGCTTTCAGATAATTCACAAACGTCGTACTCACCACGAGAAGGATGGTGATAATGATGATGATCATGATCATGATACACATCGGAAGGATGAAGGCTCAGCAGCAGCAGCAGCAGCAGCAGCAGCAGCAGCAGTAGCGAGCACTAGCAGTACTACTACCAGAAGCAACTCATCATTACCTCTTCCTAACGTACATTCGTTCCCACTCGAAAAGCTCCATATCAGCTTGTCCAGGCCCTTGGCCTTGAGACGCCACGAGATATATGTATTCGTGGATAAGCTGAGGGAACAAATCTACGAGAGAGTAGAAAAAAGGTAGTTATGCTCGCCCCATACTCGAATTAAAATAGTAGCGTTCATTATCATTGCTACTAGTTAGTAGTAGTAGTAGTAGTAGTAGTAGTAGCAGATGCTGTTGTAGTAGTACGACGATATACCCATAATTGCTGCTCTCCATGAAACGCTACCGGATTCGTAGAAACTTGCTAAGGGGAGGGGCTTGAGACTGCGCATGAAGCCATTCCGTTTGCCTAGCTTTGTGTGGTGTATATGCATTCATCTCCTTATCCTTGTGTTCTCCGAGCTTCATCTATGATTTTATCAAAGGTTTGCTGTTGAGCTTGAGGACGTGCATGTCTACTCCAACGATGAAAGAACAAGGTTCCTAGCCCCTCCCACGTCGAGTAGCCTTTCATCTGTGTTGTGTATGTACAAAAAACAATGATAATGATGGGAATCGTGCGACATTGTTTGATTTAATTCGCTTCCTCCACCACCGATTTAGGTGTTTCTACAGTTTGAACGTTAGTAGTATTGGCAAGAATGAAGTTCTTGAATTGATATCCGCCACAGGTCGTTTGACTGTTACTAGCTATGAAGTGATTCGTGATGATGACAACTTCTACCTTTTTTCCATTTTTGTTTTTTTCCCCTCCAGATAATGCCTTAGCTTCTCTCGACCAACCGCAGTACTATGAGGTATGTGTAACAGTTGGTCATTCAACAATCTAGAAGCAACACCATCATCATCATACTATAGACACAGTATATATATAATATATATAATATATATATATATAATATACGTATGTCTATTGTTCATCAAAATCATCATCATCGTCATTATCGTCGCATATCATATATATATATATATATATATATATATATCAGGACCCAACGCCACATGTGAGTTTTGCGTGGGAGCTCGGGGATGCCATCGATGCTGCATCTAGCATTCTTGCACAAAATGATGATGAGAAGCAGAAAGATTCTGCAAGAGGAGAGAAGTCAAAAGGGCAACTTCGAGATAATAACGTAAATGAAAAGTTGCGAGTCCCTTGTAAAGTATTATCTACTAAACCTGTGAATGAGATGAGTTCCAAGCAGCAGGATCATGAAAATATCAGTTTCATGGTAGATAGAATTGTGTGCAAAAGTGGCAATAAAGTATTCATGTTGCCATTAAGATGATCTATCAGACGACATGCAGTGATATGAGAATGTTGAACATATTATAGGGACTTACAAATCCCTATAATATGTCGTACCTCAGAACCGTAAATATATGTAATATATGCTGTAGTCCAGAAGAGGAAAGCCTTCGTCTTTATTTGTTCTGAATCTGTCTATAGTGAGGTGTTGTGATATGCACAATCATATGCACATCCAGCAGATATACACATGAGCGCCTAGATGTGACTGAACTCAACTAATTAGGTCGCACACTATAACACCATGCACCCATTTGCAATGCTACCATCACCAGCTGCTACGCGTGCTAGCTAGCTAGCGTCTACGTACGTGCTAGCGTGGCAAATTACTACATCGCTACTATACCCACTAGCTAGCTAGCGCTACATATAGCATATGATCACGATGGGTGTATGCGCTGTCTAGCAGCTGCGTGCCGGATTTGCTAGCTAGCTATAGCTATATAGCTAGCCATAGGCAATTGGCCCACACTAGCACGCACGCTTAGCGCTAGCAGGCCGCATGTCATGCACTGCGCTCATATATATATCAACATGTTGCTTTGTACGTACGTAGCGGAACATTAATTTTTTGGCTTCGACTCAGGTGTACACATACAAGCATCTATCATACGCGCGCAAGAGCCATCGCACTTGCACACCCACGCCAAGCCCAACTCCTCATCATTCCCCGCCGCCACAGCGATTCAAGTGAGCATGTGCAAAAAAGGTTGTTGCAGCCGCATCGACGCGCACGTGCTATCATCTTCATGTGCATCTTTTTAAAAGTAAATAGCTTTCCTGTTATTTTGTTTTCATTTAGGAATTTCGTCAACTTTTCAACAAATGCATATTTGCCTAGAAGCAGAGTAAAGCTTAAAAGAAAGCAGGATCACTGGGGTTGCGACTGAGACTACCTTGATGATCTAATAATCATCGAGGAAAAGTCCCCACTTTGGAATCTGGATGGTACGTCCAGTGAATCTCTCGTAAGATTCACGCATTTTAAGAGCAACGAGGGCCTGTATAAGACCGGATCCATCACCGGAACCAGGGGCAGCCTTGTTCTTAAGCATCTGCTTAGTAAGCTCTCCGAAGTACTTCGTGTTAGTATTCGAGAGGCGTTCCTCGATGAAGAAGAGCTCCTCGGTTTCTCCGAAAACTCCATCAACCTCAAGGACGTGAGCGTGCTTCTCACCAGACATCTCGTTGTAGTAACGAACGCGTGTTCCAGGGTAAGGGCAAGCCATAGCACCAGGGCCCGCACATGGGTCCCAGTCGACGGTGGATCCTTCCTCCTCGAACATGTACACAGGGCGGATACCGTGCTGGTTCTCCTTCTGGATGAGACGGGTGTTGAGGTATTTAGTCTCCTCGCCAGGAGCAACATCCAGCTTGGTAGGCTCAATGGAAATAATGACATCAGCGTTTGCCTTTTGAGGCTCAACAAACTTCTCGAAGTCAGGCTTGCGAGATTCGATGGAAGCAATGATGTCCTCCTTCTTGTGTCCGCGCTCGACCATATCACGTTCGATCTTCCAAGCCTTCTTGACAGGATCGGAAACATCGATGTAGAAGGTGAAGTCAAGGGATTCAATCACATCCTTGTCAAGCATAGGGTGAAGACCCTCAACAATGATGATGTGGTTAGGGTGGATAGTTTCAACAGGATCGATAGCTCCGGTGTCGTGGTTGTAGATTGGCTTCTTGATAGCACGTCCTTGCTTCAAAGCCTTCAACTGGTCGGCCATAAGCGCGAAGTTGTTAGCGCGAACATCAAGCGCGGAGATACCCTGTTGAAAAACACGAGTATGTGAGGCTAGTATTATGTATTTCGAAAAATAGTCACAACATCATCGTTCCAGGTGATTTATATCAAGATAATGCAGAGTAACGTATTACAGTGTCGGCTCTTCCGGTACGGTCGAGAGTGTGGAAGTCATCGAGGCAAATGGTAGTAATAAGATCTCCAGTAGGAGTGTGAGCCTGACAGCATTACAAAGATTTTTTAGGATAACATTCGGTTTCTCTATTTTCTCTTTCCATCATATATTACCTTGGAGGTGGTGGTTCCGAAGATTGCATTCACACGACGAAGGAAGGTGGATTTTCCGCATCCAGAGTCAGCAGCAACACCGAAGATAACAGGGCGCTGGATGTTCTTCTGAGCCATGACAGGAGAGACTTCGTTGGAGATAGCAGCCTCGATGTGAACTTGTCCCATTCCAGCGTCAACTTCATTACCCTTTGCTGAGCTCCAGGTCATGCTATCCTGAAAAGTAGAACATAGAGACACTAAATCCTTGAAGTTCTCCCACAACTCCAATCGTCAAGATTACCTCAGAAGTTGCGACAGGAGCATCAAGGGCTACAGTTGAAACAACTCCCTTTCCGTGTGCAGCAACGCGAGCTTCGCGTTGAGCAGGGCGAAGTCCAGACATGGAAAACTTAGGAGCAACCATGCGAGGAGCAACGTGTACGCGAGACGATGCTGCAACTGAAGCTCCAACTAAATATCATACAAATAGATAGTCAATTATGATTTTATTTCAACTTTACTGCTTGTTCCAAATCTTGCTATTTTTCTTCCTATCTTAAATGGGTATTTCCTTTTCATCGATTACCTTCGCCCGTTTGGGTGTAGAGGAGAGCTCCGACTAGAGCAACGTTGGCAACGACGGAAGCGATTGCGTAGACATTGGTCTTCTTTGGCTGAACGACCCTCGCAGTCTCAGGCAGCATGCCGTATGACGTCATCTGGTATGTAATCACAAAGATTAGCTTGATTAGCAGAGGATGGGGGGGTCAAGGAGATGGATGTCCACGTCTACGTTTGTTTGAGAAGTGAAGAAAACTTCCCGAACTTGAGAAACGGCCTATATTTTCATAATATTCTCGATACTTACTTCAATTTTATGCAAAATTTGCCGCCAAAATTCTAACAAGGGTTTTGCCGTAATCCATTTATGTCGATTATGTTTCTACCAAAACAAAAAGAAGTGGTTCGAAATGTCTGTGTTTTCCATGATTTATACAAAATTGCCATGTATAGCATGGAGAGACAACATAATTTGGCCATACTTCTTCATTTTGACCTCAACCCTGATACATCCTATATGCGTAGCTCAACAAGCTCATAAAGGAATGTTTAGATACGGGGCTGCCGTCTTACGAAAGGGGCCTATCTCACTTTGTTCAGATCCAAAACTTGAAGCTGGAATTGTTATGTATCCAGAATTTTTAAAGGCATATTTTCTGTAATCATCACATCATAGCCAAAGAGCTTCCATTTTACTCAGTAGATTTTTGGCTGAGAGGGGAAAAATCTGAAACTAGATTTTGGTTAAATCACCACATGCTCTACCTGATTTTTTCCCCGAGAAAGACTGTTTTAATGAAAATTTGCTCATTGGGGTTGCATTAATCCAAGAAATATTGATTTTGTGATGTCGTTAAATTGTAAACAGTTTACGAAGCTCGATTGGAAAAATACTACTAGAGTCTTAAGCGGAATAAACATAATTGAATAAATTACCATGTTTTTAAACTGCGACAACATTTTTTTTATTCTACGCGAGTTTTAATCTGGGAAGAATTTTGTAGTAAGTATATCTACAAGCTGGCCCTCGTAATTGACAACACACTGCAACAGCAGAAAAGAATTGTTATAGACTCCCTGCTACGACAAAATGGAGGTAACTGACTGATCTCTTCCCAGCTGGGTTCGTCGCAAGATCAAATTCGAGGCCTGTTCCCAATACCGGTAAATTAATGTTGTGAGAATACTTACCGACAATGTATTATCGATGTCGTAGGGTAGAAATATTCAATGATTTGACACGCAACGAGGCAACCACCCTTTTCCCGCCAAATGCTCACCTCAGAGGCCTTCCCACTGAGATTCGAGGGAGAGTACTCACCGACCTGTTTTCGTCCCGACATCAATATTCCCCTCACCTCCCTTTACATTGGACACCTTAGAATGCACCTAATCTCCTCGTAGAAAAACTCCAGCGTACACGATAGTCGGGATAATATCGTATCGGGTCTATCGATCAGAGTAGTGCAGGAGGAGAGCAATAGGACAAGGGACGGGTGCCATTATCCGGGGAAGAATTACTCATGGCAACCCCATATAACATCTCCCTTTGTTTGCTCATCCAAAACTACGCATCGAGAAGGTCAGTCCGTATTTTCGGAAACAAATAGATCGGTGTCCAATCGCTTCAATCGCCTGATAGATATGTTTTTCAAGACAACAAGCCGAGCGTGCAAAAGGAGAATGGAACGAATATTGTTATAAGCTGTCACTGTTCCTCGTCCACGAGATGAAGAATAATTCCTCCATCCGGGAGAAGACCCTCGAAGAACTGAAAAATGATTTGGAGAGAAGAGGCATCCCGTCTGTATTCAAGACGTTAAGGGACTCCTTGCATGAAATAAACAGCCCGGATCACCTCTTCGATACATTCATGAAGCTTGAAGATATGATAGATGATGACAACAACGGTATGTGACCACTTTTTCCATTTTCCAGATGAAATCTCTATTCTTACAAATAGACAGATCAAGAACACGATGTAGAAACTGTCTAATATATATATTCGTTATTAGGCTTGAGCCACATTAAGTCCTCGAGTGTTTTCGGTCTAATATATATTCGTTATTAGGCTTGAGCCACATTAAGTCCTCGAGTGTTTTCGGTATCTTCATTCGCAAAGTCCTCATAGCCTATAAAAACTTGATGTTCGACGGACTGTCACGACTTTACGAGCAGCTCATGGGATACAAAAAAATGAAGGTATCGTTTCCAGTATCCGCAGAACGAATGGAACAGTATACGCACAAGAAAGCCCTTGACCTCGAGAAGCAAATAGGAGTCTTATCATGCGATGAGACTGAGGCACAGATATCAACCCTTCTGTCTCTAAACCCAGGCCTTCATCAAGCTCATTTTCTTCGCTATATGAATTACATGCAAAATAAGGAGTATGCAAAATCAATTGATTGCCTTCACAGATACTTCGACTACTATGGTACTTATGTGATGAAGCAAAACGGATATCAGGGGAATTATTCAAACAATCCATTACAGTACGCCGTGTTCAACTTAGCCCTTCTACAGTACAACTTTCAGCACTACTCACAGGCTGCCCAAGCGATACTCGAATCGATAAAAATGGCCCAACTAGCAAATGATCATACATGCTTGGTTCATGCTCTAGTTCTGTATTCAGATATATGTTACCATACTGGTGACACTTCGCATGCAACAAAGCTGATAAACCAATGCATCCAAGCGCAAGAAGCAGCACACATGCGAATGCTCGAGGTAAAGAAGGAAATAAAGAATAGACCCGAGGCGGTCATGACAGAACACGAAAAGGAGATCATAGAGAGAGCTCAGGCAGTTCCAACAGTTGAAGCACAAGCGCTCCTCAAACTTGCAATGTACACTCTGCAGCATGCGGGGATTTCCTCGGCAAAATCTAGTAACTATTTGGATTTCTACTCAAAGCATCTATCCGGGCATGAGGACGATGATGGTGGGAAAAAGATGCGAATTGGGGTCATGGCTCTCGATTACATTAAGAAGTCGTGTGCTATTTCAACGAGTAACAACGACGTAGATCAATTGGGGCTAGCACTTACGACAAGGTCGAAAGTGTGGGACCTTATAGGACACAGTCAGCTTGCGAAGTTGTATTCGAGAATATTCCTTAGGTTCTACGGACGAACAAGTTCTGTTTCAACGTCAGCTCTAGCCATCGCCAACCTCACAACATTAGAGCCAAACTCCAATAAACAACTCGAAAATTTACGGGAAGATGTCAAGAAGTTCCAGAAGAATGGATACTCTGGATTTCATGAAAAAAAGCTTGAGCTTGAATTAGAGAATGCATTAGACAGAGGCTATCTACTGGAGGCTGAGAAATTATTAGAAGAACTACTTTCCCTTGCCCCGACTCTGAAAGAAAACCCGGATCAGAATATTTCAATTCGCATTCTCTCCGCAAGACTTCTCTCAAAAACGGGACAGCATGCTCTAGCAAAGGGAAAGCTGATGAGTATCCTCGAAATCGCGCAAGGGCGAGAAGATCTCATATTGAAAGTTCATGTTTTGATGGCATTGGTGGAAGTGTATATCAACGCAAATGCTGCAGATTATGGCCTTTTACATTTATTACAACTCCTCGATATTGCTGGAGAATTAAAATTCGATTCTTTATTGATTAAGATTCGTATGCTTACTGCAAAGCTTCAAATGCGGGTGAAGTTGTATAAAGCCGCAAGAGTACTACTTCTTTCTTGTATGCCACACAGCCTTGTAAACTGCTCTTTGAGCGTCCGCTTGGATCTAATTCTCTTATCTGCCGAGTGCGACCTACGTGATTGTTCAACCTCAGAAAGAAGGCTGAGGGATCAATTGGGAAAATTAGCCAATGTGGAGAAGCTTGCGAAAGAGCAAGACAATATCCGACAACTGCGCTCCACGTACCATCTTCTAGCGTTGATTTACAACAAATTGGGAGAAATTAAAAAGAGGAATACTGCGTCAAAGAAACTGATGCAAATTGGTGCGATTCGCAGATAGGATGGCAAAAAATAGCATGACTTCCTGGATGGTAATTATAATTTGACTAAGAAACACGCAAAATCTGTAGACTGAATCTTCAATATTTAAACATGTCGCAACGATGGTTGATTTCCTCGCGCGCGCACAGCAGTGGCACATATTACATTTATCTTCGCTTACGACACATTGAATACACAATGTTTTCTAGCTGCATCACATTGGATCAAATGGTTGCAGTAATCATTATTATTAGCAAAAATCAACGCTTGCGAATCGCTTGTGCGTGGTCATGGTTAGATTCAGCATCGATCTTCCACGTCAAGACGTGCTATCGCCGTAGTTGTACACTGCCTAGACTTATCGCTGACTGATCATCACCTAGCTTTAGTTTTCTAGCCGTGAATATCTCTAAATATTATAAGGTCATCATTGCTCGTTACATCGTCACATTATACATCCAAATATTATAACAATGTACGGGTTCTGGATGGGACAGCTTCTTATCCGCTTTATCATGTGTGCTATACCGACGCACAGGTGTCGATTTAGTAGGCTAGCTAATTTATTGTACTCTAAAGCTCTGCCTTTACAGGCTTTTGTTCATTTAAATTAGATTTAATTTTGTTGTCTGAATTCGTTAATGTGATAGACTTTTCTACTATCTCTAGAGCTCCGTACCCTTTGGCTCTTGTAACCTAGATAATAAAGAGTGGATGGCTTTATTTACAATAGCCACAATGCGAACTTGAAAACCTTACCGTAAATGTCACTGACTCCATTTCTCTTCCAGTCAACCATTTTAGGCTTACGGCATTTTTCCTTCCTCTACTAATATAGCGCCTTCTACTACATTCCAAGGATCCCGTCGGCGACTCTACGGCATGGTGAAGGTTTGCTTGCAATATTTATGGAGTGAATATTTCTTTACCTGTGAAATTTCCTGAAGATACATCGATGATGTAGGTCCACTTTTCATTATCCTGAATATCTACGTCGTAGATTTCACCTGATACGACTTCCCCAGAGGTCTTCGCAGGACCAACTCGCTTAACGGAGACACGGTCCTTAAAAATATGTTTTTATGGTAGTATATTATAGTACGATCGTGAGCAGCCATACATTTGTCTCAGATTTATTCGAGGAGTCGATATTAGTACCAAGGATAGATCGACAGCAGGGGATCCCATGTAAACATCTCCTATCTTCGGGGGTTTGCAACCGTGAATTCGCTGATAATCTAATTAACCAAAATGGAACACTAACTCATGTAACGAATCAGACCCATCAGACATGATTCATTTACCGGAAGGGAAAGAACTGACGAGACCATGCAGGAGGACGAGGGAGAGTTGAAGCTTCATCCCATGAGAGAGTTGCGATCGGTCCGTTTGAAAAATGCTGCAGGTAGCGGACACAGAATGGAAGAAGGTCAAAATGATTGTGCGACAATGATTTAGTTATACAGAAGAGATAAAATATAGGGTTTTTTATGCCTAAATGAGACTCAAAAAGATAAATTCGATCTAATTATTAGGGCTGCTAGATCTATCGGATAAATAAATCAAACATCGTCATTTGTCCATCAGTCACGCATTCGACTGCCTTATGTCCTTTATCTTCCGAGAACCCACCCCCGTCAAACCAGCACCTGGCACCGTCACTATCAAGGAGGTAATGAACCAGATTTTTGTCTGAAATCATGAACTGAAAAATAAATTTCCACTAATATTCAGGTGCGGGGATATGTGGTTGGCTCAAAGGCAGCAGAGGTCAGTCAGTCACTCCATCACCACAATGGTTATTGCAATCTAATCAGAGGTCAATTACCTCTAGGAAAAGGCTGGAGGCCTAGCCGACTGCCACGCACAGAGCGAAGACCACTGGATCACAGGTGGGTAGCTTATGGTAAATACCTTGCAGTGCCTGCGCTTTGACATTTTTGATTTCTTCTCTTATAATCCCCTCCCCTCGCTTCCGTTCGTCATCGTAAAACCTTTTTCCCTACTTCCCCACAGGGGCTCGACGACCGATCGCAACGCCCATTTCCGTCTACACGAAGTAAATAATAATGATGTACATCGATGTTTGGCCCAAAGCCAGCAGCATCCATGCTTTCAAACACCTGTTTATTATTGGGAGATTGATTTCATGGGAATGTATGAAATTGTAGCGATTTTCCTCATATCGTACGATTAATGGATAAATACCGCAATGCGTAGGTACAAGACTAACAGGAAGAGTTGGGGAATCGATGGTTCGATTTACTATTAACAATCTACTAAATAATTGCAGTACATCTTTCATTTTTTGCCATCGTGATCACCAATTCTTACCACAAACATGATGATATTTCTTCCTCCAACAATAGCTATTGGAACAATGATCGTTGAGATTGAGCTATCAAACGGCATCTTGGGCCAGGGAGTGTCCATCGGTGGGGAACCAGGTACTACTACTTTCAGCATGTTGTATTCATCTTGCATTCATCTCTCTCTCTCTCTCTCTCTCTCTCTCTCTCTCTCACTCACTCACGTACACAAACATGCTGGAGGCATTGTGATAGATCAAATATAGTTGATATACGTGCTTATGTGAGGGGGCAACAGCTCGGTTTCTGGTTGGGGAACCACCAACAAAATTGTAAGGGGATGTTCTTTCTCAGGCTGCTTCATCGTAGAGCGACACCTGAGCAGATTTCTGGAAGGGCAGGTCAAATACATGAGCTTTCATAGTCGTTATATCGAGTAAAAACATATCCTGTTATTTCGTTCCTTCGGTTTGTTTATTCGATATTAGTATCTATTGAAACCATCATCCTCCTCCTCATCATCATCATCATTTTGATTGATTGCTCGTCTCATTGACAGGACCCCCATAACGTCGAATTACTCTGGGATCAAATGTATAAAGCAACTGTCAACTATGGCCGCAAGGGACTCACAATCCAAGCTATTAGTGCAGTGGACCTTGCTATCTGGTGAACAAATTTATTGATTCACATCTCTATATCAACAAACGCACACACACACACACACACACACACACACACACACAGAGAGAGAGAGAGAGAGAGAGAGAGAGAGAGTTCGTGTGTGTTTAAAACTGGTTATTGCAATTAGCATTCGTATAATGCCGTCATCATCGTGCTACTTTATATCTACCAAAACTGTGTTGTTGGACTTTCAGGGACTGCTTGGGGAAACTACACAATGTGCCTGTTTACAAGCTGTTGGGGGGCAAGACGAAAGTAATCAATGATTTAGCTGACGATGATGATGATGATGGTCATGGTGACGATAATGAGAATCGATCAGGGGTGAATTAAGTAAGGATGGTTTCTTACTACGATGTGGGTTTGAGCGTATTTCTTACTCTACCTTCCCTCTGTTTACCCCCTCCCCCCTTCTCTCAATTATAAGGGTGTACTGGATGTATATGCGACAACGGCAAGACCCGATATTGCCAAGAAACTTGGTGATAATAATACTAATAATTATTAGTAAAATGAATAATAATAGTAATATAAATAAAAACAATGAAAAGGAATCGGCCAGTGCTGGCAATAGTGTCCCTTTTCCACTGTTACTTATATATATATATATATATATATATATATATATATATATTAATCATATCATCTGGTCTCTTTGTAGGTTTTGTCGGCGCTAAGTTTCCCCTGCCATATGGGCCTGCAGACGGAGTAATTGTAGTACTAGCTAGCTGGTGGTGCTGTGATAGTTGACGATGCTGCATGTTGTGAGCATTGGAAAGTTCCTCCTCCTTCTAAGACTTTGCCACCACCACCACCATGATCGTTAGGAAAAGGGTATGAAGGCAAATGTCGAGCTAGTGAAAAAATTCAGGAAGGAGGTGAGAGAAGATATATATATATATATATATATATATATATATATATATATATATTTATATATAATTTATATGTAGCAAGCATTTTCCTCTTATGCGTTGTATCTCTACTAGAGCTGCTACCATGCAACCTCACGACAAATATAGTTGACATGAATAGTCATTTCTATCAATAACTAGTTCGTGATGTGACTTGTAAATTATTATCACATGATGATGGCAGGTAGGAGCGGATTTTCCTTTGATGATTGACTGCTATATGGCTCTGACTCTTGAATACTCCAAGGAACTAGCAAGGTGCAGCAGTATTTGTAATGATAAATGATGAGACCACCAGTACCATTTTGATGATGATGATGATGATGATGATGATGATAATGATGATGATGATGATGATGATTGATGATGATGATGGTTGATGGTTGATGATGATTGCAATACTGGGAGTGTGTGGATAATCTTATATATATATATATATATATATATATATATATATGTGTGTTCGTGTTTGATATTATGGACCCCTGAAGGCGCATAGCCCCTTATAACGTGAAATGGATTGAAGAATGCTTACACCCGGACGACTATAAAGTAAGTAAACTTGTACGAATGTTCCATCCTGCACAAAAACTGAACCTTGCAGAGGGGGGGGGGGGGGGGGATTTATCTATGTTCTCCCCTCCCGGGGTTATTTCTCCCCCTGTTGGGATAAAATGGATATTCTCTTTTATAAAAAAAATTTTTTTTTTAATTTGTGGGAAATTTAAATAACCCCTGTTTTTTTTTTTGTGGGGGGGGGTTTTTTTTTTTTTTTTTTTTTTTTTTTTTTTTTAA
>ADNK01003030.1:0-28852 GCA_000320545.1 Bigelowiella natans CCMP2755 | reverse complement strand
CGCACCTATTAACCATAACCAGGATGAGAAGCTCGGCCGAGGCACAGAGCAGTTTGATGAAGAAGAAGAGCGAAGTTGACGATAGCACAAACACTGAAGCGGTCTTGAGGGGGGGGGGGGGAGGTTCTGCTTCTTTGAGTGAAGGCGTTGAGACGTCTGGAGAGGGAGGCGGAGAAGACTCACCCTTATCGTCTACATCGGCGGGATTCGAATCGATGGTGCTTGGCTTCGTCGCGGCCGTTTGAATCTTTGGCCCCCCCCTCTGTGAGATCATGAAAACGATACTATCTTGCCATTTCTTGTCATCTTGGCGGGCCTGCTCTGGTGTATTTTCTGCAAAAAAAAGGGGCTGTGGTAGTTGGTCATATCAAAGTTCAGACGAAGCTCCAGTATGTACGAAATCATTGTGATGATGTGGTGTGCTGTTATTCATGTCAGGGTCACTCTACTTGGCTTCAAGGAAGCGTCTGAAGTAATCATGGTCGTGAGGCAGCGGGCAGAGATGCTCGCTATGCTATACCGAGTGAAGTCTCCCTTGTAATCAACTTTATTTATTGCCTTGGTTATCTATGCGTGTCCATGTCGTGATGCACCATTTCTTGCGCGGCTCTTATTATTGACCCTTATTCGCACTGTTCAAGTTATTCACAGTCTAGTGAGCATGATGATATACCGCGCTCTACATTTACCAACAAGCGACTCGATACGCGCACCTAGACATGTAGTGTTGTTTGGAAACAGCATTGATTGGAAGTTCAGCTCGTTGCAGCAAGTAGTGCTTGCAATGGGCAGGATTATATATAAATGTCACACATGCTAGCTATAGTATGCTGCTGCGAGCGCGACGTGATCCTCACTACGCACTGCGACTTGTTACGTAAGCAAAACGCTAACTTACACACCAATCAGCTTGTCGTATGTGCGGACATAGATGATAATAATCATGTCTAGCTAGCTAGATCTAGATATGTGTCTTCTCCATGCTTAGCGAAACACAATACAACACAAAGCACAGGTGCAAAACACACACGTGCTTACGACATTATGTATCATCATTTATAGTGGCTTTGAGCGTATTGCTAAACTAGAGCAGTTATAGAGTAACGGGTGGCAATAATGGAGGTATGATGCGAATGTTGAACTACTTAAATGAAGCATGAATTAAGTATGCACTGCTCGCTGCGAGCCGCCTTCATTATTCTACTCGGCACGCAGGTCTTTCAGAAAACGCTGCGCCACGGACATATCCTCTGGCGTCGTCACCTTAATGTTTGTGTAGGAACCTAGCAAGGGGGGGAAGGGGGGGGGGGGGCAAATCAAAATTCGACCAAATTGGGATAATTTCTGGTAATTATGAAAATGAAGCCTAGCACAAATAAGCGGCCATCATACCTTGGGTGATGAGTACAGGGAGACCCATCCCCTCGATGATAGATACGTCATCTAATTACGGGGGAAAAGGGAGAGGGGAGGAAGGAAAGGGGAGTGAGCGAACAGTTTGGAAGTTATTTTGTAACATCGACACATTTATCATCGTATCGTTGTGCATAAAAGTCATCAGTTACGTAACAAGTGCATGAGCCTGGCTGCTGTGAGTATTGGTACCAGTAACTTCGATGTTCTTCGCTCTAACGTTTTCAAAGCCCTCCTTCAAAAGTTCCGGCTTTATGCATTGCGGCGTCTGTACCTGCGTGGGTGATTATGATGATGATGATGATGATGATGATGATGACGTACACGACGATAGTGACTGACATAAGGATAATGATGATGATGATGATGGTGATGATGATGGCTCTATTGGTGCGGTGTAACGATGATTGACAACTTCTGGCGAGGGAGTTGCCACGGAGGAATCGTCATCAGAACAACTCTCTTCACTAACCTCCCATAGCTTTGAACGCGTGAGCGTCTTTTCCACTGTGCCGTCCGCATTGACCTTTTTGAAGCATCAACCAAATGTTTGGGAGTAATAAATACATGCCCAATGCCAAACAGAGGACCCCCCCCCCCCCAACACACACACGCACGCACATGCACGTAGTTTCAATACGCACAAGCTACTACGGTGCGTACCTGCTTGATCGTAGGCTTCACGGGAACCCCCAAAACAGCAGCGCCAACCTTCATCCCGTCGGCCATGCAGCTATGTTCCATTCAAAAGCAGCAGGGGCGATATCGAATCAGCAGAGGGGGGTATAGCTCTCAGAAAATTAAACGATGGCGCGAAAGGTGCCGGAGACACCTGCCCATTCCCCCCCATCCCCCGGCGATTTTACCCTTCACCCGTATCCACCTACTTTCGGCAGTCGTCCATGGTTACGAGAGGGCGCGCAGAGTCATGGATCGCGACGAGCTGCGCAGCTTCGCGACAAGCTTGCAGCCCGTTGAAGACGCTGTCTTGCCGCTCCGCGCCCGGTCGGGCGAACACCAAGGGCTATCGCAACAAGAATGAATAAATTAGAGAATAAAGGAATATTTATGCACAGAGGTATATTATTGTCTGTATGTGTGTGTGTGTGTGTGTGTGATATATATATATATATATATATATATATATATATATAGTGCAGTAATACAGTATATGTCTCTCAGTGTAGCATCACCGTCCAACTTTGTTTTTGCTCTTCCCGCGTGCAAATCATCCATTCACTCACTCCCTCACACTAATTCCGCTGTTTCGGGACTAAGTACAACCCTTCCCACCCCTCACCTTCTTGTTGGCAGCAGGCAATGACGCATATGCCTCGTCGAAAACATGCTCCCTGTCGATGATAATGAGAGAGCCGGAATAAGGAGACGAGGGGGGGGGAGCACTCGCAGACGAGGCTCACTGGTAGAAGCCACTGTTGCCCTCCCTTTTCTCCGGCTGTCTCTCTATTTACGTTTCTTCTTCTTCTTCTTCTTCTTCTTCTTCTTCTTCTTCTTCTTCTTCTTTATCTTCTTCTTATAATTATTCTCAACTGCCCCCACCACCGCCGTACCACTCCTCGTTGCACACAACGACAAGCTCCCCGATTTCCTGCATTTGGCTGAAGGTCTCCATGCTGTACGTGGCGATGGCTTGGCCTGAGAGCTCAAGGTACCTGCGAAGAAAGATCATCCTAACCCATCCTATCATACTACCATACGAGTGTATATGATGCTCCCAATAAGATAGAGATATGAAAGCCATAGATCAAGAGGGGGGGGGGGGGGGGGGGGAAAAAATTGCTTACTGGGGGGGGGTTGGGGCACCCATGGGCTTCCCAACACCACCAGCTAGGAAGATGGCGCTCACCCATCCCTCGGGAATACTCATCTGCGACGTTTTTGGATATACACGCACACCAACACGCGTACAAAACACACACAAACACACACACACGCGTCGTTCACATTTGTGAAGGTGCAAAATCGGTTTATGCTTACAGGAGCCTCGTCGTCCAGTCCGCCTGCGCGCGCGACTAGAGAGCGACCTCTCCGACCCCAAATTCTGGGAATAGCCTCAAAAGATCCCACCATTGCGGCCACCTGTCATTATAGGGAGCAGTGGAAGGTGGGGGGTAGATATGTACATGAGGAAAAAGTACCCTATGCTGGCTGCTACATCGTGAAAGACCCCACATTCTTTCCCCCCTTATCTACAGCCTCCACCCTTTATTCTTTATTCTCACATTTGAACGAGAGGTCATGGCTGCATTCCTTAGGATAGCCCCGGAAGCTCTCCCCAATGAGGGAGAGAGGGGAGGGGCTCTAGATGCGATTCGGTGAATACAAACCGCCACTACAAGGAACAGAATGAACGTCCCTGCAGTGAGCGTCAACGTGCTTCGCCGAATCCTGGCTATTTTTAGAGGACCTGTGTAGCACAATACGATTTAGAGTCTTTCAGTCGTTGCTGTGCAATCGACCAGCACAACTGAGCTAGAGAAACAAAATGGGGGCTGCTTTCGAATCGCCCTGACGGTCTCCCTGCCCGCAATGATTCAAATTTGCACAAGCGCATGAAGACAGTCAGAAGCCTATCCGAACGAAAATCAGCCGGTGAAAAGGCCCATCATGGAGTGGGGCGCGTCGGACTGACAGACATGCGACAGAGAGCACCGGGAGCCATTTCGATGACCAAAAGAGCGACTGGCGAAATTCGGTTGCAGCATCAAATTTTAGGCAAAAATCAAGGGCGTTTTCCCGGCGAATCGCAGTGGGATGTTGACTACGACCACTCGAAATCCATGTCGCAGTGGTGAAATCCCCTCTCCCATCTGTGTTGGTAGGAAAACACAGTGCACGTCGACAGGTTTTGGAATGATGGCAATCAACCCTGTTGTCAACATTTCTTGGAGGTCTTGTTGATTGAAGGAGGACATGGATGAGTCAGCGTGTCCCATGATCCTTTTGACTGCACCAATGGAAACACTTTTTTCTTTCTTTCTTTCTTGTGATGAGTTGGCATTGTTGATGGTGTTCCCAGAGCTTCCAGCTAGAGACTGCTTCACTCATTCGCCAGTTAGTTCACTTTTCAATTCAGTGCCATCTAGCCATGTTGTGCTCTGTCTCACAGTGTGCACGTTGAGTGGCGATCTCTGGATCTGCTGCGCACGGGGAAGAGTCGAAGGTAATGCTTGTCGTGTCTGGACGTCTAGACGTGTCCTGACAAGAGAAACAGAGAAAGCAGCTCGATCTCACGACGCAAGCGACGTGACGAGTCAAACCCACACAGGCATTCCGATTATTCCGAACGATGGGTTCACATTCACTGTTGCTCGTCATTCGATGTCAGTGGCGGGGCCAGTTGACAATTGTGTTGTCTGTCCAAGACACAGAGTGCACGCACCTAACTGCAGAGCAAACAATGACGTGCTGAGCACAGTTCATCGTCGCAGTGGCGACACGAAGCAAGTCATTGCAGCTCATTTCTACAACAGAAAGAATTTTTGATTCAACATGATCGCAAGGTGTTTTACATGGTTTCGCTTGCTGACACCACATGCCAACTTTGATGCGTTCAGTGTTGTCAGTTGTGGCCAGATTGGCCGCCATGTCAGCTTGTTGCCAGTGCTAGAGTGGTGTCATCGTGGATCTGCATGAGCGATAGCGCGCAGCAGCATGTGACGAACGAGCTAGGAGGTTTGTGGCACAAAAACAGTGCTGTGCAACCTCACATGATCTTGCATGATGCAAAAAAAATGGCAAAAGGGCGAAGCCAATGAGACTCATTGCACATGCAATGCCAGCGCAACAAAAAACGCACATTCGTACACCACTTTTTCCCCGTTCGCAAGTTCCGAATCGAATGAATATTATTTAAGTCCATGCATAGGGACGCGGAAATTTGCCGCTAAGATGCAAGATACAATCGAGCTTACACCATCCTAATAGACATTCCATCTAATCAACTGAGATGCGTCAATGTCATCCCCTTCAGCCTAAGAAATTACAGGTTGAAACGTGTTAATGTGTAAGGGGAGAATGCTCTCTTCTGAAAGGTCGTTCCTCCTACACGTAATCAAATCGTTTTGAGTTAATCTGAGACCTCTTTCCGTTTCTCCGCATCACTTCCTAACGCTTTGTGCATGTCTATGGCGTGTTTCCCTTCCCCGTAATAATCGCGGACTTTACGGTGTATTCTCTGAGAATAATGTGATGATGAGAAGCCATTTCGCTATAATCTTGCTTGTCATCAGAGGGTTCAAATATCATTACATATCCCAAATTTTTGTAGAAAGTGAGAGCTTTATCATTCTGGACGTCAACGAAGAGGTCGATCTGATGGCATTCGAACCAAAGTAAGCTGCAAGGTCAAGGATCAAAAAGAGGGATGCTATGACAAATGCGCAGCCTTCTTTCTTGGCCGTTTCTTCAAACTCGTTCATCATTCTCTTCGCATAACCCTAATACAAAAGACGAGATCATAAATATCATGATGAGCAGTAAAAGGCTCAGTTGAGGTTGGATTTGCCATCAATATCATCATCATCACCATCACCATCACTAGCCATCAGGTTGCTGGAAAAGACGTACCCTCCCTCGATAGCCAGGATGTACAGCAATGGCGGTCACGTGGCCCTTAAAAGGGTTTCCCTCAGACTTTCCCAGTATATATCCAACGATTTTAGCTGCTGCGCAATTCTCGGTGTTTTGTGCCTCCTCAGCAATCATACAATACTTGCCGAATCTGGCGGAAGAGCAGGGGGGTTGGGGAGGAAGAAGAGCCAAGTGCCACGAAAATAATTAGTTAGGAAAAAGAAAGATCAATTGAATTCGAAGACGATTAGTGTTATCTCCTTACTTTTCCAGGTACCATTGATAGTAGTCGTTTGGGTAGGTCACGACGTACCTATCCTACGAATGAGATGGACGATTCCATGAGCGAGAAGTGGAGAAAATTTACCAGATCGATTTAGAAAAGAGCCCACAGATATAGTCAAATTGAATCATCATCATCATCATCAATCTACACGCACCCGCTGAATTTCGCTTTTCTTTATCTTGCTTATATCCGCAGCCGTCATGCGCCTTATAACAACTGTTGGCCGTTTTAAGGGCTCCGATGATACCATTCCTATACCCGTAAACGACAGTTCAGAAATATTAAAATTTCAGCATTGGAGGAAGTGAATAATTATAATTATCACGCCATGTCGCTGGTATCCCCCACCTCCACGCAGAGAAAGAAGAGACTCTCTTTGGCGATCATCCGCAATAGTACTATAAGATGAAGAGCCCGGCAACCGAGAGGAAAATAACTGTCCAAGTGAAAGGCTAACTGCCGAGCTACATCTTTTGCTTCGTCTGATGGATTCTTTGCGGAGAGAATGCCACCGAGCGCCTTTATTTCGTTCACAAACGCAGCTAATCAGTCAGCGAAGCTACACCGAGAGATGCAGGATGAAGTGAAGATTTGACCTTCAGCGCCAATATCATTAAAGTCGCCATCACAACACGTACGCTGGTTCGGGGTCATCGCCGCTAGGCTTTCTCTGCAGTCGCCGCTGTCGACCTTGGCCACGGCCAGGGCCGATGTTGCCATGGCTAGCACGAAAAGCAGCTTCCCCGCCCGCCAGACGCTGTTCCAAACGTGACGGCGGCCGTTTCCATCGGCCCAAGCGACGCCGTCCCCGTCAGCATAGCTACTGATCATGTTGCTCAGCTTGGGAGGCGGCCGACGGATGACCTACGGCAAACCGGGCCGAGCGCTTTCCGCAAGAAGCATGCACGGAGACCGCCGTTTATTCGCTTTGTCTCAGCGCGCGACCGCAAGGATAGTGCGACAACGATTTGGAGTTGTCGCAGTCAAACATACCCGACATACATTTGCGACAAAAGGCTTCTGCGACAAATAAATGTCGCTATCGCAATGGGGAAATATCATGGTTTTTCTTCCCTCGCCCACCAGAGACCAAACGCCACTGATCCGCGTCCTGCTCCTCTGAAACCTCCGGAATGCTGTCGTCCGATCGCGGGCCCTGCGGGCGCGGGCCGAGCCCGCGTGCGGACGTCCCGGTGCATCAGTCGCCCGAGAAGCAAGCAGAAACAGCAACGGCAAGGCTAGGGCGCTATTCGTGACGATGGCAGTTGCAGGCTATCTGAATGCAAGGTTGTTGATAATGACGACGACAGTCATTGCTGCTGCTGGCTTTAGCAGCGCCTTCTCCTGTTCTCGTAAGGAGCACAACCTCTGCAACTACGGCTACGAATTCGCTTCGCTCCAATTTATCTGCATGAACGAGAATCGCCCGAGGCAATTCCTCAGTCATCCAAAGCCAAGATTGTTGCAATGGCGCTTGAGTCGTCGGCGGCAACGACCCAGGCGACAGAGATTGTCACCTCTCTCTTCTTCTTCTCCGCCTTCACTATCGTATTCACCTTCGCTATTGTCTTCATTGTCATTGTCAACCTCTAGACAGGCTAGCGTCAGAAGAGAGGCTGTTTTCCGCGTTCGAGGAGGAATATCTGCAGATTCTACGATACGGAGCAATAGCACAGCACGGGGGGAGGTGGCTACTACTCAGGCAAGCGACAGAAATGATACTAATGAAATCACTGGCATCTGGCGAAAATCCCCGTCCCAGAGCATGAATAATAAGAACACCAGCGCCACCAACATGGAGACGGCATCATCTAGCTGCGATGGCGTGCACGCTGCTGCTTCGTTGTCACCGCAACCACCGCTACCGGGACCGCCTGCACCATCCCTAGCTGAGAGCATGGGGGAGGTCGTAGCGCACGTTGACTGCGACTGCTTCTACGTTCAAGTGGAGATGAGGCTCAATGCGTCCCTTCGCGGCCGGCCCGTCGCGGTGATGCAGTACAACCCTTTCGAGCGGGGAGGAGTCTCGAGGATTTCTTCCGAGAAAAACCGTTTGAGACGGACCAACGGGTCCCTCATAGCGGTATCCTACGAGGCGCGCGCGTTCGGCGTGAAGCGTGGGATGAGAGGCGAGCAGGCTAGAAGGCAGCTGTGCCCAGAGCTGTTGACGGTGCAGGTGCCTACGTCGCCGTTCGGCAAAGCGGATCTTCAAATCTACCGCGATGCTGGGGAGGAGGTTGCGAGAGCGCTAAGGGCGGGCGGCCCCCTCGAGCGATCTTCTGTTGACGAGGTGTACGTGGATGTTACCTCGAAGGCCAGGAAAGCTTTGGAAGATGCTGGCGCGGGCTCTCACAGCTGGACTCAACGCCTCGATGCGAATAGCCCCCCATTGATACTGCCGAGTGATCCTCGTGTAATCAGCGCTAATGCGAGCAAAGGCGGCCGTCAAAGCTACGACTCCTCCTTACCGCGGAACGCAAGTCGGTTCGCTGCGGCAGCGGGGTGGAGGAAGGGAGATGAAGGTTTCCTTGCATTGATTTGTCAGGCGCGCGGGACGACCCACATTGCTGGGCTCAGGGACGAATCGACGCACAAGTACGTACGAGGACGTGTGGCAGCTGCTGCTGCTGCTGCTGCTGCTGCTGCTGCAAAAGTGTTTTTCCTTTCTTTGTGTTGTAGATATGTTCTTCTTGCCGTGGGGCCGTAAAAAGGGGTGGCGATTTGCCCCCCCCGCCCCTCTGCAGCCCTCTCAAAAGCCCATCATGCCAAACATGCTCGTTCCTCTTTCCCCCCTTCCTTCTCTCACCTTATCTCCCACACAAGCCTCGCCATTACCGAGGGGCGCATACTAATACTGCCACGCGTCTACTTCTCCCCCCGGCCCCCACAGGTTCTCGAAGAAGCAGATCAGCCGCGGGGTGGTAACCGAGACGGCCCTGAGCTCGGCTTCAGAGTCATGGTGGCAAAGACCGCGCGACTGCTGGTCGTATTCAGACCGAATGCTCGTTGCCGGCGCGGCGATCGTTCAAAGACTGCGAGACACGGTGAGAGTGCATTGTAACTTCACCTGCAGCGCGGGCGTCGGGCGGAACAAGATGCTCGCGAAGCTCGCGAGCGCGATGCACAAGCCGAACAGCCAGACGCTGGTGCCGGACAACAACGTGAGGGAGCTGCTAGATCCGTTGCCCGTGGCCAGGATCAGGGGCCTGGGAGGGAAGATGGGCAAGGTTGTTTTGTCGCTTCGCCGCTGTATTCTAGGAAGAAGTGGCAGCAGTGCTGCTCAGTTGGTGTGTGCGCGCGCGCGCGTGTGTGTGTGTGTGTGTGTGTGTGTGTGTGCGTGTGTATGTGTGGGTGTTGTTCGTTTCATGTAATACGAGTTCATTAAACCCCTATGTGCCTTCCTTTCTTCTTCCCTCCCTCCCTCCCTCCCAGCTACTAGAAGAGAGCCTCAACGTGACAACGATAGGCGAGCTCTCCCAAGTGCCAATGGCGCCTCTGATTCGGCTCTTCGGCGACCGAATCGCTCTGTGGATGTGGCAGGTTGCTCGAGGGATAGAAAAGGTTGGCTTTGTGATATGTTAGTAGCCTCCTTCGGCACCGATAAGAGGGGGGGGGGGACAACGACGGGGAGTTTGAAAAATTGTATGTTTTCGCATTTTCCAACCTTCCTGTCGCACCCCCGAGACAAGATGTCTGATGAGCGGCGTATAGTGCTATACTAGAGGATTTTGAGCTTCTGAATCGTCCTGTGAACCCGATTCGAGCATGTCGCATGTTTGCCGCCTGAATCGACGATTTCGGAAGCAGTGTGGGAAGCGGCCATGAGTGCTGGCGATTGTTCCTGATATGCGTAGGATGCTATCTCTCTCTCTCTCTCTCTCTCTCTCTCTCTCTCTCTGTGTGTGTGTGTGTGTGTGTGTGTGTGTGTGTGTGTGTGCCGTCCTTCAAACGCCGCTCAATTATTGCAAAGGAAAACGTGAAAGAGAGGCAGCTGGCCAAGTCCCTTGTGACTGGCAAGGGGTTCGGTAGAGGCAATGAGATCAGATCGATGCGCGAGGCTGTGCGGTGGATAGAGAAGCTCTGTGCAGATCTGCACTGGAGACTCGGCATCGATAGGAAAAGGCAATTGTCGTTCTTCTCCTAAGCAGTGCGTGTGTGTGTTGTGTGTGTGTGTGTGTTTTGTGTGTGTTGTGTGTGTTGTGTGTGTGTGTGTGTGTGTGTGTTGGCTTTTAACTCTGCCGTTGCTGGGATTTGATAGGTATTCCCGTGTTCCTACAAAGCTGAGCATTGCTATCTGCACGGTCAGTGGGTTAATCACTGGGAGACTCTTGAATTGTGTGATAATGACCTCTCTGCCTCCCCCCCCCCCCCCCCCCCTCTCTCTCTCTCTCTCTCTAATCGTTTCTCCATGTATGGTGACGCGGAGCAGAACGAGCAAACAAAAATGCACCTTTAGTATCTACAGCGATAACATCGGCGTGCACACATTGTCAGGATAACACCCAGAATGCGTGCGGAGCGGTCACCCGCCAATGCGTGCTGCCTCTGGTCTACAACATGACCAGGGGCCTGCTCTCGGAGCATGCGACATCTCTCTTCACAAGGTGGGCGAGGACGCTGAGCCCCACCACCTTCAAGCGCCGCACTGGAGATGCTTGGAATTTGACCCAAGCCACGACGACGACGACGACGACGACGACGACGACGACGAAGGCGTCGGCGGCCGGAAGCGGCGTCCAGAACGACCCAACAGCAGCGGGTTGTTGCTGCAACTGCTGCTGCTGCGAACACCTACGCGCGAGCGCGTGTTGTTGACTACTGAGATTATGATGATGATGATGATGATGATGGTGGTGGTGGTGGTGGTGATAATGGTGACGATGATGATAACTTCGATTTTTATAGCGTATGGTGGTGATAGTAACGATGGGTTGGAGACGCAGAGGAGGGAGCAAATGCACACTACTCTTTGCACACGCCGTTTCGTTCTCGTCTCGAACGTAGGGCGTGCGCCTCGCACATGTTAATTTCAGAAGACATGACCTACATATCCATCAGCATCGCCTTCAGTGGAGCTGCGCATTTATGGCCTGTTTGCTTCCGTGGGGAACTTCGTGTCGTCGTCCGGGCTAATCGGCACCCTCGATGCGTTCTTGGTGGTGCCACTCGTCTCCCACGTTGCTGTGGATTGCATAAGCGATGATGATAATGACGACGATGATGATGATGCTTGCATAAAGCAACAACTTATAAATATACACACTTATATATATATATATATATATATATATATATATTTATCATTGTATTGTGACTCAATTTGTAAATGTGTAATGCTCAGCAAAAGGACGGCGGCCAAGAGCACGACTGCCCCCACGGGGGAGCGGCGGATTCGAAGCACAGCAAAGGAGGAATTGCGGGAGCAGGTAAGAACGTAACGGGCAGGACTTCGGGGAATACAGAGGAGGGGGGCAAGGCGGCTTGGTTCCCTTCCTCGCGCACAGGGGCTAATGACGTCTTCGGCGAGTTCAAGGAGGAAAGAAATAGCGAGGAGGACTACAACTGTGGCCTTCCTCATCCTATCGAGCACTACCTAAAATACTTCGAGGAGAGCAGCAGCAGAAACACAACATCCGGAGCAGCAGGATCAACAACAGTGGAGGCCACACACCCCCCCTTGAGCCGGCGCCGTCGCAAAGGAAACAACGGCTGCGACGATCCGAGCGGCTACTTCGTCCAAACGACTCTAACGGATTACTTCCGACGCGTACCGTTCTACGACGTCGACGATGGCCAAAAACGCAACAAGAGCCATACTACTAGTAATAATAATGCGGAAGAGGGCCACAATCCTAGCAGCCGCGCCAGCGAGAGTCACGGTGAAAGTCGGAGGCATCATCACTACCACCATCTCCCCCGCCAAGATGAGAATGAGAGTGCGGCTGGCAGATCGCAACGAATGGCCGCTGCGTCGTCGTCGTCGTTTTCATCATGGCCCCACTCCCCAGCATCGTCCTTAGGGCAAGAATTGACTCCTGCAGGGAATGGCGGCAAAGCTGCGATGCATCAGCCAGACGTTGGCATAACCGACAACGGACATTTAGATGACGTCGTCAACGACGAGAGAGAGTATTCAAACATTGACGCTCCTTACCAGAGAAGGGAACATCGAGAGAGCTGGATTGAAGACCGGCCGCGACGGGGTAGGCAGTCACAGCGCACAACAAGTGCTGCTGCTGCTGCTGCTACTGCGCCGCTGGAAAGGATACGACGAAGAGTCTTTGACCCCTCGACCCGCTGCCAGGGCAT
Organism: Bigelowiella natans CCMP2755; assembly: GCA_000320545.1. NCBI lineage: Eukaryota > Cercozoa > Chlorarachniophyceae > Bigelowiella > Bigelowiella natans. The sequence continues at coordinate 16,251 of ADNK01003030.1, read as the reverse complement.
TGGGTCTCTAGAGAGGGAGACGGAGGCGGTCAGCGGTGGGGATGAGGATGGTGACTACAATGAGCGTCCTCCTCACAATCATTATCTCCAGCATCATCATCACCATCACCACCACCACCACCACCATCATCACCATCATTATAGCTCGGATTACGCTGCTTCCGCAGCGGCACCACCCTCCACGGTCACGAGGAGGAGGCGGACGCTCATGACCACGACGACGAACAGGAGAACGCTATCACAGGGCGCGAGGGCAATTGACGAGGACCGACGAAGAATGAGAGGCACTCGCCACCGCAAATCAAGGGCCAAAATACGGTCTCTCCGGGGGAAGCGGAGCGGCGAGGTTTTCTACTACAAGTCCATATTGTCGTACTTCAACACCACAAATGTAGACGGCAGCAGAGAAGAGGAGGAAGGGGAGGAGGAGGCAGCAGAGGCGACTTGGTATCACGGCGGCGACACGCTGGTCGGGCAGCAAGAATCCTTCCAGCAATCTGGGAAATGGCAGGAATTTTTTGATCAGATTCTCAATGGGAGGGGGGTTGCATTCAGCGCGTCATCACCGTCGCCTCCGCTCCCCCCCCCTATCATCCCGCAGCAGCGGCATTGCGGAGGAGGAGTCGATGGCGGGAGGGCAAAGACGGAGCCTGAGTCATCTCACCCTCAACTCGGCCATCATCATGGTGACGATGGTCGTGGACATCATCGTTCTCCTCCTTCCCATCAGGACGACAACACTACCGTGACTGACGATGCCTGGCGTAGCAGCGCCGAGGCGATGATGAGCTCTTCCGGTGAGAACCCGGCCATGATTTCGGGCACGTCGGGTTTAGCAGCTCTGAAGTTCCTGTCTCTTGTGAGGAGTGAAGAAGAGATCAAGCGGCGGCAGCAGCTGGCGGAGCGGGAGGGGGAGCAGGCGAGCGGCGAAGCAACATGACACATTGAAGATTGCTTCTGTAAGATGATATCATGGTTAGTCTGAGCTAGCTGAGTCTCTATTTCGACATGCAAGTGTTTGGTGTCAAGATTTGCCTGTGTAATAACACTGTGTATATTAGCTATTTATGCATCTGGGCGGCCATCTAGCTAGCTAGCACCATGCACATCCATGCTGCGTGCATTCGTCACGCGCGTTCGTGGGCAGAAATTTGCATTTATAGTTCGACGGCGTCATAGTCCGTCTTCCGTTTGTGTATAGAATTGTGTTACTAGCTGCTATAACAAGTGATGATTTGCTGCACAAACACAACGACACATAAATAAGCCCATGCCCTAGACCCACGCATTGATGAAGTTGAGACTGCTATGGAGCATGTGTTACACGCGCACACAATAGCGGCACTACTAGCTAGCTAGACAAGACTAGCTGCGAAAGCACACACGTTCACACGCACACACACACACACACACACACACACACACACATTGCTGGCCATAATAGAGGCCTATCATTCGTGTGCATGCTAGCATGCCGACCAGCAACGCATCAATATGTAGTTATCCGATCCTCAGCGCACACATAGGCTACGTGTTGACGTGTTGATTTAAATTGAGAGATGACACGTTCAATTAAATTCAACCCCATTATCCCGCTCGATCACGGTACTAGAGTGGGTATCATTGGTAGTGTTGTTAAGCTTTTTAATTTTACTATAACAAATTAATTTATTACGATAATCATACGCGAACAATGCTAAGCAAATTCAATTCTTCAATACTCAAATGCATGAGGAAAGTTGTCGGTCAGCCCCCAACCCCCCCCCCCCCCGTTTCCCGACAACTTTCTCAGATGATGCCTCCCGCACATTCTGGTGCGCGCGCTGCTCCTCAGTACAACAAATACAATAATGATAAAAAATGGTGAAAAAACCCCTCCTCCTCCTCCTCCTCACTGGACAACGGATCTTACTGCTGCTGCTACTACGGCGACTATTCTTGCCTTAAACCTTCCGTGCATTATTCCCCTCGGAGACATTGATGAAGTCACCCACCTCGATCATGGTACGGGAGAGCGCGTCATGGTGGGACTTCGCCCTCCCCTCGCCCGCCCCTTCCAGGGTGAGGCAGCGCCCCTCCGCCTTGGGATGGACAACTAGCAGCTTCTCCGGGGTTGCAACCTTCTTGGCATTGTTATTCTCTGAATCGAAGCTCTTCTTGGCCTCCTCCGCGCTCTGCTTGATGGAGGCGTGGGCCTGGTGGGGGCGATTGGGTAGTTGAGTATTGGTGGGAGATTGATTGTCACGGTATATAGTGAGCAGAGAAAGAGCGGAGCAAATATTTCCAGAAAATATATATATATATATATATATATATATATATATATATATTATACATGTGCTAAGAACCGCTCGATCTCGCTCACACTACACAAGTTGCTTTCTCAGTTGTTTTTTCTTCCGTCAGAAACGTTATCGTGAGCAGCAGCTGCCATACCGTCCTCCTGAGGCGGCTGCTGTTGATTGCGTCTATCTTCAAGAAGAAGTTCCTGAGGAGAAAGGACAGCGAGTGACCCTGCTCATCGCCAACGAGGACTTCACCCTCCGAGAAGCTTTGGTAGCCATCGCCCCCCTGTACGAGGTACCCTCGCGTAGCGACTTTGTATCTGGAGAGGGAGCGAGCGCCAAAGTGAGTGAGTGAGTGAGGAGAAAGAAGAGGGAGGGGGGGGGGGGGGAGGAGGGGGAGGAGAGGGAGAGGGAGAGGGAGAGGGAGAGGGAGAGATAGGAAAAGTTAATAAGAAGAGGAGAATATGCCGAATATTTGGCTGTTCCCAATCGTTAATGCGGGTCTCTTGTTTCCTCCTCGCCACCTCCAACAACGACCAGCTTCTACTACTTGCTGCCGCTGCATCTGTTACTGCTACTGCTATTCCTTATTCCTACGAGGAACTTACTTCTCCTTCATATCTAAAGCTCTTTCTGACCCGTCCGCTCTTACGACAACGACCTGCGCATTCACGAAGGGAAAACGAATAGATTCAACAATGAACAGAGAGACAACGGCGGAATGATTCCTAAATCATCCCATCATCATCATCATCATCACCACCATCACCATTAGCACCGTCACACCTTGACGACGCGCGAGCCAGCAGGCTTGGACGGATCGTGCACGAACCGAATGCCGGAAACATGCGGGAAGCGCCCATCGAGTTTTGGGTAGCTGCGAAGCCCTGTATAATAGCCAAACTTATCGGATGAGGTGAACGTCCATTTTCGAGGGGGAGGGGGGGGGAGCAGTACGACGTAAAAAGCTCCTATTGACGTCCTAGTAGTGGTCTTTCGCTTTCACGGCCTTCTACTTCCTCTCGCTGCTACTCACGCATTTCACCCCCCCCCCCCCCTCCCCCCGCCTGATTTACCATGTTCGAAGGACTTGACCAGCTGAACTCCCGTGATTCTAACCCCTCCCCACGGGTCTTGGAACGGCAGCACCCACATGATGTCTTTGAATGGGAAGGGGCCTTTCGGGAAAACCTGATTGCTGCGGATTCCCCCCCCTACCATGTACCCCATGTCACATCCCTATCTGCAGCAAAAAAACGGGTGGAAAAAGGGGGGGGGGGATTAAAAACCGAAATAAGGAGGACCCCCCCCAACAAAAACAATCTGTTGACCCCTGTGGTCATATTCCCGGGAATCTTCTTTTTCTTCTTCTTTCTCAGTATCATCACCCTTCTCATCATCATCATCATCATCATTACGCTTGTGGGATTAAGTCCGCAAGGAAATTTCCAACGGCGCACTCCTCCTTCTTGAATGACCTGGAACGAGCAGTTCAAGTCGCACTCGATGCGCCCCCATCCCGGCGTTGAACTTCTTGTCCGTTTCCGCGGAGAGCTCCTTCACGACGCTCTCCCATCTCGGGGTGCTTGGGGACCTGGCCCGTCATCATGCCGATGTGAGGAAGGGGGGGGGGGGGGAGAGCTGGTCAGTCATCATGGCGATGTGAGGAAGGAGGGGGGGGGAGAGAGGGTTAATAACTGGAAGAAGAAGAAGAAGAAGAAGAAGAAGACGAAGGCGTGCGGAATTGATCCCCACCCCCATCTCCTCCCGCAACGACGCCCCTGAGAATGCTACAACAGCTACTACAACGACTGCAAAGCTACTGCTACTACTGTCTGTACCTCAGGCCCGATGATAATTCTCTCTGTTACGAATGTCGCCCGCGCTCCATGAAGCCCGTCCTTTGTGTCTAGGCGGTCAGAGTCTGTTTTGACCCTTATGATGGTCATGTCGTGGAAGTCGGATCCCGACTTCACCACCACCTGCCTGTAAGGCTCTATTTGCTCCACAGCGTACCTGAGGATGGTTGGCCATTTGCGCACGTGCAAACGCACACACACGCACACACGCACACACACACACACACACACACACACACACTCTAATATAATCTATTTTTATGCGTTTGGAGGAAATCCCATCCATCCATCCCCTGTTACGACGTATGCATGCGTGCATGTATGTATGTATGTATGCATGCGCTTGTTATGCAGCAACTACGCACAGGTGGTCGTGCCCCCCGAGGATGAGGTCGATGCCCTGGACTTTCTTGGCCAGCAGCTCGTCGTTTTGGATGCGACTATGCGTCAGCGCGATGACTAAATCAGCACCCAGGCTCTTGCACTTGGCCACCATCTTGCGGCTATGCTGGACGAAGTCCACGTACCGCACGCCGCCCTCCGGGAGAGTTGGCAGCGTATTTGTCCAGTCCTCCGCGACTCCGAAGATACCCACCTTCATTCCGCAGTGTTTCACCATAACCTGTAGAGGTAGCGCGTGTTACTATAGGTGGACGGAAGGACGACCGGGGGATGGGGGGGGGAGATGGATGCGATGTGAAGAGAGTGCAAATGTTTGTCATACCATGTCCAGAGCGTCTCCAAGGCGCTCACCCGTCGCCAAGCGAAATATGTTTGACAGCAGCCATGGGAACTTCGTGCTCTTCGTCAGCTCCATCCCTTTCTCCTCCCCAAAGTCGAAGTCGTGATTTCCATACCTGTCGTCCGTCCGTCCGTCCGCGCGCGAAATGGAGATTGAGAGGACGCAGTAAGAGGAGGAGGAGGAGGAGGAGGAGGAGGGGGGGGGGGGAGGAGGAAACGGTGGCCAAGCAGCAAGTCATGTGCGACGTGGAAAGAAAAATTGCAGTGCGGCGTAAAAAGAACAAAAGAATTTGAAAAGTCTCTCAGTGACATCGTCCCCCCCTGCCCCTCCTCCCCCCTCCCTCTCTACCATCCTTGATTCTTACATCGAGACGTGAATGCCGATCTTGTTGAGGACAGGCGGCATGTGCTTCCCATGGGTAATGGTCGACATCACGGAGGGGGCGAAGCAGTCACCGCTGAACAGGATCAAGGGTCTCATTGACCGATACTTCTCCACCATCGTATAGAATCGAGAGGCGCCCCCGCCGCTTTTCTCATTGACAGGCTGAATGTTGTACACGTCGTTGAAGTGCAGGATGACAAATTCCTTGGCGTCATCGCTACCCCCTTTGTATGGCTCTAGTTCTGGGACCTGTGGGATAGAAGAGAAAGAGAAAGATTGAGCGGCGTGTATGAGAAATGCGGTCGCTTTACGATGTACTAATGCACCAGTGTAAGCTTCGTGGGCGTGAGGTCGGAGCGGCAAGAAGAAGTAATGCACTCAGTTAATGAAAACAATACCTGTTGGTCCTCACTGATCTCGGGTGTTTTGATCTTGCTAGCGGTACTGCTGCTACTTATTGCGTTGGTCGCTTTCGATTCAATCTCTAATTTGTCCGGTTTATTTGTGGAAGTTGTTGTGGTTGCGGGTGGGGCCTGTCTCGACTCCCCACCCTTCATTTCCGGAAGATGGGCTTTGAGCGCTTTGGTGTTCTCCATCACTGTTTTTGCTTGCGGCTTGTTTGCAGCTGCAGTGTCGCGTGACGACCCGCATCCCATGTTGTCGTATCTGCTTCTATGAATTAGAAGGCAGAGACTCGAATGAGGACTTTTATGTATTCCCTATGCACAACCCCGCTCCACCTCCTTCTGCTGATTTAAGAACAAGCACTTCAGACAAAAGAGAAGTGGGAAATGGAGAAGAGTTATGAGGAATATCGAGAGCATGAATTTCATCGGATTAAGCACTCGAGTAATTCTACCCTTCTTAACCCTGGACTACCCTCTCTTCGAAAAACTACCGGTTTTTGTTACCGATGGAAGTAGAGCGGGGAGGGGCGCGTTTCAAACTCGGCTGGCAAGTGTAAGGACGCAACCCAGACGCAACCCAGGGATCGCTTCGTCCTCGTCGTTCAGAAACTCCCTCTTCCCTTTTATTCCTCCTGTGCTCGTTGCTCGTGAAAGGAAGGACGAAGAGGGTGCTGCTGATCGTTCCTCCATTCAGTGCCGATGCAGATTTGATTTACACATCGCGTCATGTCAGCATGTTTGTCGCACCTAAAAAAGGACACAGGTTCAGCGTCTCAGCGAGCTCACTTTCGGTCGCTGCTGTTTTGAGAAAATCGTGGTGATTTCACAGTTGCGACTAGCTAATTTGTCCCGTTTATCACTAAGTTAATCACGGCCGAAACACAGTGTCACGAAAATTGTTTTCGGCCAAAACCGAAGTCCTGCTTCGTGCACTGCAAGTGTCTAGCCACACTTTGGAAATGCAGTTTTTCATCATTGTTCTCATTGTTCTCATTGCTTGGTGCTTGTTCCCTCTGGCGACCCGACCGTGGATCGGCGCTTGGACGTGGCCTTCAGGAAGTTCCTGCTCAAAGTGCATGCTTCAAGACGCCGCCATGTTGCTTGTTCACTTGCTGCCAGTCACACTCTGGCACTGCTCCGTGACAGCCAGTGTGCCGACTCCAAAATCCTGCTGGTGGTTCACCAGTCAGTCCTCACCAGAGCCAGTTCGAGGCACTGCGTTTCGTGCATTGCAAGTGTCTTGCTACACTTTGGAAACGTTGTCTTTCATCACTGTCTTTGTCTTTGTCCTCAAATCCTCTCAGTCCTCACTGAAGCTAGTTTGTAGTTCGAGGCACTGCCCATTTCGCACTTTGCAAACGTCTTGCCACACTTTGGAAGTGTGGTTCTTCATCATGTTTGCTTGTTTGTTTGCCATGGATCTGATTGCAAGTGGACACTGCTAGACTGTTCTTTCACATTCCAAACATTGTGCACACAGTGCATGCTTTGCTTCCGCACATTGCAAATGCGCACTTCCATGGTTGACGAGTCTCGCGGATGAACCATGTCAGCATGGCCAAACGAATGTCTGCGGCGTTGCTAGCAGTGTTGGTGCATCTTTCGATCACACCAATTGCACTTTCATGTGTCACGTGACTTCGCCTTTTTTCGGACTTGTCAAGGGCATTGTCATGACACGAGTTTTGCACGACATTGCGCAGAAATCAATGATGCCATTTTTTCACAACATCATGAAATGATCTGGGCGATTGCGCAGCTCAGGCTGCGTGCTGTGCATGTGTGCCATGCAACGCATTTTGCAGCATCATCACACATTTTCCCACACCGAGAACGACAGGATAATTCTTCACAATGCATGATCAAAGCTAGAAAGGACCGATGCGATCCGCAAGAAATGCGCACGTGTATTAAAACTTTTATCTTAGCCGACATGAACTACCTCCACATTATCCTTGGTGATGTCGAAGACAACAGGATCATATGTGATTTTCTTCGCTCGCATCCCGGGATTTGCAACAGCGGCGTTGATAAATAGCGTGCGATCACTCTTGGTGATGCCATGACCCTCATGGATGTGGCCAAATATCATGACTCTCGGTGAAATCTGCTTGGCGATGTCTAATATCCCAGGGCAGCCATACTCTTTATCTCCATCCAAGATCTGCGTAAGAGCAGCAATATCTCAGTAAAGTGACGATAGATGGCGATGGGACATAACTGAATTTGCCGCATCGAAAGCAAAATTTGGTTACTTAAAGAATGTATAAATACCACAAAAATTTACTTTCTCATATAAGAAATTGCCTAATTTGGACGTGCTCGATGCTTACGTTTTCTATCTAGCATTCATTATTCTACTGCGGGAAGACTTCCTCGTTTATGTTGGTCGACCAGCACCATCACATGTAAAACATATTTTCCTTCCCAGTCACTGCTGGGCATTATCCTATGGTGTAGAATGTACCTTGTGAGGAGGCTCATGCGACACGAACACGTCGACTCCTCCGTTCTGCCCCCAACCCCCCCCATTGCTGCGTTGTGTATTCTTGTTGTCCACATCCTGCTTTCCCTCCCTGTCGTCATTTCCCCCTTCTCCTTTCACCGTTCTGCTCTCACAGCCTTCTTTCTTGAGCTGTTCAAGCGCCTTAAATTGCATTTTCCAGGGACTCCCAAATATTCGTAACCCTCCGATCCAGCACGATTCGTTGCAAAGATATGTGATTTTTTGACCGCCAACAGAGGGGGAGGAGGAGGAGGAGGTTGACGAATGCAACATCGTTGGCTTGAATTGGCTAAAGGGGCCACTCTCATGATTTCCCTAATGGATGGTCGAGAAATAAGCTACCACCTGTGCATCGATGGGGTCCATTTCTGCTCATTCGATGTGTCGGAAGGAATTACACCATCCGACAGCGCAACGATGTCACAAAAATAAGGGGGGAAACGGCGGAATAACGCGAAAACAGAAAATGTCACGCCCCTTGTGGAGCCGTGGCGCGCAGGTTGAGGGTGGGAGGGGGGCGGTACACCGTTAGTAATATAGTAGGAACGTGTAATAGTTGCGTCACCTCGACTACGATTTTATGTGGGTGAGGGAGAGACGCTAGCCAACGCCCAAAAGCTTCCGTCTCTTTCTCGGTGCCCTTGTTGGTGAAGTCGCCGCAATGAATCAGAACGTCTCCAGAGGGAATCTTCAGCTTTTTATGCATGTTGTGGGTATCGCTAATGGCCACGATTCTGAGAGGTCTGCTACTGCTGCTGCTGCTACGCGGTGTGTGCAATATTCAAGAGAAATCGTGAGATAGACAGCGTGTCGCGGGGCGTGGGAAAGGGGGCGAGAAATGGAAATACACGAGACAGAGAGAGACAGTTTGAACGAGGGGCTGAGCATCATTAGGTTGCCAAGACGCGGTCATGGAAATATGAAGACTTTCCTCAGAAGCATCATGTGCGCAGTTTCTGCTGAAGTGAAGGGAGGTTTGGACCTGTTGTCGAGCTTCCGCTTTGCATCATCGCCTTCCCCACCTTTGGTCTCACCACCATAGCAAATGCAAACCTTGGAAAACTCCACATGCTGCCGTTCCATCCCCTCCTCTGCGCCATGAGCGGCCAGGCCTGCTTTGGCGTTTGGCCGACAGGAGACGCCCTCACTAGAAGCATCGTTTTCGCTGTTGCTTTCGGAGGACGGGGGTGGCCATGATCGAGGCACAAAGAAACTGAATGTATGCAGAACAAACACCAGGAGCTGTGACAACACCGCACAATTCGTGCTTCAAACACAATGGGTCGATAATATTAGCAACCCTCAATCATCCCCCCGCCTCCCCCCCCCCCCCCCACACACACACATGGAAGCAAAAACACGATATCCTTCGGGTGCAGGCTTTTGCGCGTAGCGGAGTAGAGCTAATATCATGAAAGGATGGCGTCGTCATTTCACGTACCCTCCCATATCGACATCTTGTTCGCCTCCACAACTTCCTACATTTGCCGTCGCGCGGAGAGCCAGTCTTTTCGTTCCATTTTCTATGTCCTCCACAGCTTCGAGGCGCAACAAAATCGTCTGCATATGGTCGAAGCAAATAATCATTCCGACCACGCCACATGTGCTCACACGTGTGGATGAATGGTGCTGAGCATTCTCTCCTCTTACCTTACTCTTTGACGTTGAAACACGTTCATATTCGAGCTTTTCCTTCTTGACTACGGTAGCCTTGCCCCCCTCCTAGCAGTATGTGATAGGAAAACAGAGGAATTACCACTTCTGATGAGCACTGGCGCCCCACGTTACTTTGAAAGAATGAAAACATGTGCATTCTGATGTGATACGCCCCGCTAGATGGCTCCTAAGTGCAAGGTGCTACCTCTTTGGCCAGAACGATGGCAAAGCTTCCGTTCTTTTTGGTTTCCTTCGTGCCCTCGACTACCAACTTGGCGTAGTTGTCGTCGTCGAAGTACCAAAATATCCCCGCCTGCTCGCCCCTGTTCCTAGGGACCAGGCCCACATGTGCACAGATCTTACGACGAGCGACGGGGAGAGGGGTCAAGGCGAAAGACGGGAAACAAAGTCGCACGAGTAGAGACACACAATAGAAGACCATTAAGGAGGTATTGATGATGGTGTTGAATATCATCAGGTGACGATGATGACAATGAACCGGTGCTAAACAGCGATGATGATGACAGGGCCTTTGCAATTTTTCTACCGATCTGAGGGTTCTTGGAGTGGCGGCACCTCCCCCATCCCCCGTTTGGATATCCGGGTTATTATGAAGAAGAATATTGCGCGCAAGATTCTTGTCAAAGAAACGTTCGTATATCCCTCCGGGGAGACTGTCCAGCCTCACCCCTGCGCATCAAGCGTTGGTTGTATTATGGAGTGCTGGATATAGTAGATCGAAGTCCTTACCGGATGATGAAAACTGTATAGCGTCGTCTTGCGGCCGCACGATTGTCTATTACGGTATGAATTAGCGCCGTCCCCGAAACTCCGCAGCACGCCGCACAATCACCATCTACACTCACACCGCCGTCTCCCCACTTCATGAACGACGGCGCAATGAACTAACCCCTATCCTTCGTTACCCATGTTGCTCCTAGACCCTTCAGTTGGCATTGCTGCTGCTGCTTTGCCGTGCTGGACGCCTCCATGCTTTTTGGGCGGGCTGGGGATTTCGGCCAGACTCCGGAATTGCTTTTTCGCTATGTTGCCGTGGAGTTTAAGGCCTGCGACAAGATTCGTACGCTTAATTACTGCTAAAAAGGATCCCATTTCTTCTCAGATCGTCCGCAAGCCGAGGACGGGCAGAGCTGGCGGGATGAGGAGGGCTGCCGCCCTAGCGCGCCTTCCCCGTCCCCAACCGGCATGGTTCTTGCTGGCCTTCATTGCGTTCGGTCTGGCGCTTGTGGGGCGGAGGGGGTATGAAAAATACCCTGGGAACAGCAGGTGGTGGGCAGAAATCGACAACAGTTAGACGTCTAGAGAGGCGATGTGTTGTGTGTGTGTGTGTGTGTGTGTGTGTGTGTGTGTGATTTTCTAGCGGTGTTCCATTGCGCCAAGATTTCTTGCATCAATGTCAATTTCTGGGGCACCAAAATAAAGAGCGTTTAAAATCGTGTAGAGGAATCATTCATAAGATCGTGTTATGAGCTCTGACACCTCTACTTGCTGGCACTAGCAACAAAATAAACGATCCTATTCTATCGGTCGTGGAGTAACAAAAGATGTGGACATGAAAAATATACGATGCAATACATATGCAACACCATGTGTGTGCTTTTGCGTGTGCGTGTGTATTTGATGTAATTGTAATTTTGTGCGTGCGTGCGTGCGTGCGTGCGTGCGTGCGTGTGCGTTTGTGTGTGTGCGTGTGTGTGTGTGTGTGTGTGTGTGTGTGTGTGTGTTTTCCTGAGTTTTTGATAAAGCGGTTGTATACGTGTTTCGTAGGCATAAATTACTACGATCTTATCCCAGCGAAACGTCTAGACACTGGTTCTTAAAAGAACGTTTCCTGAATCATCATACACTCAAGAACACAGCCTATAACAATTCACACATGCATTCAAATGCATATTTAGAGAGAGAGAGAGAGAGAGAGAGAGAGAGAGAGGAACTAATAGATTCTTCCCCTCTTCCATTCCGCTCCGAATCCTTAGTCGGCCACAATCTCCTTCAATATCTCACCCAAGAACTGCTGAACCAGCAACCTCCTTCAACGAAGCAAAGGCATGGAATTCTACTGTATCTGTGCCCGACAAGCGGCAGCAGCTGCGACAACAAGAATGGGGCGGAAGGTTGGTAAATGTTGACGGCATTGGTAGCGATGAGGAGGAGGCAGCTCCCACTGAAAGATTCGACGTCGCGAACAGCAACCCCAATGGCGAAGAAGAGGACGATGACGACGATGCTGACGATGTACGCCCTTCTGCCTTGCCGGCTAAACAGCTAATTGTAACAATAGTCGGAAGATCAGAGACCACCATCATCATCATGATCAGTATTATCACCATCATTATCATCCTCATCATTATGCCTGTGATGGCTAATACGCTCTATGATCGGCGCCTTTTCCTCTACCTCGAACACAGGACGACGGCGATTTGTGGAGACAAGGCGCGAACAATGATGATACGATGTGGAAGGAAACGCTGGAGGCGAAGCTCAGAGAAATCTGTACCGGGCCCCAGTCAGTGATTAGCTACTGCCGCATGCGAAAACACACACACACACACACACACACACACACACAAACACACAACGCACAGAGGCACATGGGCCTTGTCTTCTCCTTTCCCCGGCAACAGTGATATCACGTACAGATAATGAATACTCGCACACCCCCCTTCCTCCTTTCTATGAAGATGTGTCGCTGCTGATCTCTGATTCTACATGTTTCACCACTAGGGGGCACGTCTCTCAGTACTGGATGCAGCATCTTCGCCGCGTAACTCGGCCCTCTGCGCGCGAGCTGATAAAGCAGCTGGTTCCCTCCAACGCCCTCGGCTATGACCATGGGATGGTGAATGTGAAGAAGGGAACGCTCATGCACTTCGCAATATCCGAGAAGGAGAAGCACCCCAATAAGGTGATCCTGCTGCGAGTGGGGGAGTTCTTCGAGACGTACGGCGTGGACGCCATCATGCTGGTCGAGTGGGCCAGTCTCAATTCCATGGTTGACCCGTAGCATTGTTGGCTTGATGCTGTCGCAATTCTTTCAATTTCTTTATCATGTTAATCGTAATCGGTATCATCACCATCACCATCACCATCATCATCATCATCGTCATCGTCATCCAAACAAAGCAGCCGTTAGAAAGGCCTCGCGGTAGCGGCGTGGGAGAGGCGAGTGGGAGAGCCGAAATCTATGCTCGGCGCTTCCTCCTATTGCCACATGAAATATGACGCTGCATGCGTAGGCACATCGTATTCTGCCAAACTCAAATTCGCGACTACCGATCCATTTTTAGGCCGGCCGTGCTCGCGCTGGTTGCCCTTACAAGAACGTGCAGGCTACTCTCAATGGCCTCACGCAACAAGGGGAGCTGAGCGTGGCGGTGTACGAGGAAATCGAGATTCCGGTCACAGCTAAGTGGAGAGGAATCAAACAGAGGGTAAGTGTGGCGCAATTCGTCTTTAGATCCTTCCGCGTTTTCGCTCGCCGTTGCCCCTCCCCCCCCCCCCTTCTCCCTATCACGATGTTTTTACTGATGGCGATGATTGTAATGGTGATGAGGATGACGAAGAGGATGATGAAGATGGTCATAATCATAATATCATTTCGTCGTCTTCGTTGTTGCCTTTGGAAGTACCTGGCTCAGATCGTGAGCGCCGCTTGCTCCACGTACATGCACGATCTCTGCCTCAGCGCCTCGCAGCTGGAGTTTCGTGAGAATCGGCCTTACGTTGGCATTGAGATGGGGGTCCTGGGCTACTCTCTAGTGCAAGTGCGGGTGGATGATCGGACTGTCAGAATCATGGAGCGCCTCACTGAGAAGGCACTTGACAAACCATTTCTGACTGCCGGGAACTAAGTTTGGCTAATGTTACTTGTCCTTCCCCTCCCCCCCCCCCCCTCTCCTCTCTCTCTCTCTCTCTCTTCAGGCTGTGGAAACGCTCCTCCTTCAGGCCGGCTACACGCCGCCACTATTTCTCGACGAGAAGTGCGCTCATTCGTCCTCCTCGTGGCCGTTTCTGCCTCCTCGTGACCAGATGCTTCGCATTCCCACGGCGGAAAGCTTGTTCCACGTAGGAATGCTAGAGCATATCGCTGAGCTGAACGACCTAAAGCCTGAGGACTTCTCGTTTCTCATATCGACGCAGCGGCAGCAGCAAGTGTCAGCTTGGCCCTTCTCTTCAGGTATGATTGACATTAATGACGCGACAATCTTGCAGTTATTTCCTCCTCCTCCTCCTCTTCCTCCTCCATTGTTCCCTTCTGATAGAGATATGATAGCTACGTCGATGGTGTTTGATGATGACGGGAAGATGATGATGATGATGATGATGAAGATGATGATAATGATGATGCTGTAGTCATGAAGTAGTAACCACAGTAACTAGAATTCGTGATTCGATATGCATCACGCTTTCTCCTTTCCTCACTCTCTCCATCTCTCCCTATATATATATATATATATATATATATATATATATACATATATATTATCTTCCTTCCCTTCCCCCTCACTCAAACCTCAACGCACACGAGAATCTGCCTTCTTTATCACCATTAACCCAGCATCATCGCCCCCACCCCAACCCCCCCTCATATCTGGTGTGCAGGCCCAAGGCCGATTTACCTCACCACGGCTGAGCAAATCGGCCTCGCCCAGTACCCGGGAATCCCAGGGCTCGTTGAAGCACTGCTCCCCGAAAACAAATGTCCAAAGGCCATTTTTAGGTGCATTCTCAGCGGTAGTAGTGGCAGTAGTGGGGGAGAGGCTCATAGGTTTCCTCGACGTGCATTATACAGCGTACAGCTACTGCCATGATGCTGACGACGACGGAAATGATGATGATGACGATGATGGTGGTAATAATTGATGACGAGAATGATGGAGGGCTGTACTGACGCTCCCTGATTGGCATATTCTTTTTTTGTTCATTCTCCTCCTTTCCGACGACTGCAAGGTTCTTGAAACAATGGCTGCTCTGCCCCCCTTCCTACCGCCTAGCCGACGCCATGAGGAGCGCATGCCAGGCATTCTCAGCACTCCGCACAAGGTAGTAAGCCGTCGTCACCTCAAGCGAGGCGGTGTGACGACGAGTTACGAGTGTAACCACGTGTTTCAAGTCTCGAAGCGGTCAGAAGAAGGCCCGCTTCTGCTGGAAATACGACGGTTCTTGTGCGCTGCTGGGTCGCTGTTTCTCTCCTAACTAAGAAATCATCATTTATAATTCCAGGCGGCGGGTGCTGCTGCCAAACGCCAACCTCGTTCCAGCGGGGAAGCTCGTCTCCCTCTTGAAGAAGAAACAGGGCAATGCGGCGATGTTCCGCGAGGTCTATTCGATGGTGAAGGCGATGGTAGGGATGCTGTCAGATGACCGCTACCAGGCTCTCGTACCGCCCCTGCTCGTCATTCTTGCAGGTTTCTGACATCGGAGGGGGGAGGGGGGGGGCGGAGAAAGCAGTGGGAGACGCTCTTGCCATCACAATGTTGTTAAAGCTGCATAACTTGCAGCAGCGCGCGCACGTGGTGACGTGCACACTGCTCTTATGAGACGATATGTGCAATAACAACTACAGCGGAGTCCGGAAGGGAAGTTTCCAAGGACCACCTTCTTGTCAGGTAGCTTGTGTAGAAAACTCCGGCAGTGATTATATATATATATATATATATATATATATATATATATATATATGTACAATACATGGAAGGCAATGACGTTGACGGCAAATAGAAATTATCCGAGGGCAAAGAAGAAGAAGAAGAACCCCAATTAAATAAAAGGATTTCGACTATAGCCTCGTGAATTTTTTCATCCCCCCCCCCGCACAGCATGCATGCATGAGATAATAGATTAGTGATTATTTATATTTTTGCTGCCTCATCAACCCAGGGGCTGGACAATTTTAAAAGAGATAAAGTCGGTGATAGCTCCGGAGATCGAGGCGCAAACAATGGACGCCATCAGCACGGCCAAGAGGAAGACGCACCCGGGAACAATAGCGATGGATAGCGAAGTTTCCGGCGTCCTCAATAAGTCATCCATTCCCCCAATCCACTCTCCTGCGCATTTCTGTTGCGGGAGGCCTCTTCGTGTGTGTGTGGGGGGGGGGGAGGGGGGGAGGGATGGAGAGAGAGAGAGAGAGAGAGAGAGAGAGAGAGAGAGAGCGCATTTCTTTTCCGAACAACTCCAACCTGGTCGAAAACAGCCGTGTGTGATTGCTTGCATCCACCATTGCTGCCGCAGCTTCTTCATCCGCAACGAGCACAAGTTTCGAGGGCACGTCCTACCGACGCTGGACCTGGTGAAGTCAGCCTACGCATCCGTCGAGCGGCACGCAACAGCACTCGCAGAGGCCATTGCCGATGACTACCCGGCGAGGAATGGAGTTGCCATGATGTGA
>ADNK01003031.1:0-17514 GCA_000320545.1 Bigelowiella natans CCMP2755 | reverse complement strand
AGAATTTGAACAAAGGCGATTAGGGGGAAAGAAGGTATTGGAGGGGGGGGGGAAGCGAGAAATCGCTATATTTATCAGCTCGCATTCGTGGAGGCTGTAATCTCTATGAGCCATTTTCGCTAAAATAGGTCTCACTCTTGCCGTCGTATGCGCCGTTGGCGTGAGAGAAACGACCCCCAGACGATGCGCTGAAACTACGTGTAGAAAAGGGGGGGGGAGAGGAGAAGGAGGAGAATGAAAATAAGCGTCCCTTCTCTGCTGCCGTATCTAACATTGATGCACAACCCTTATAAACAATTGCACAGGAAGCAGGCCACCCCCCCACGCCCCCATTCCTATCGTACGCATTTACATCTTCAGCCTCTGCTATTCAGAGCGCCTCAACCCCTCCCCCCTTCCCCATGGACAAAGGCACATAGGAATTGGGTCATTATTACGTCCGCATCTTTGGGCTCCGTCGAGACTATATCGGTGCAAAACATAGCAACCGCGACCTCCAGCCTTCTCGCGAGCAAGCAGTTGGTGAGAAGCGTTGGTGGCGGCGAGGGCGGGTATGAGCGATGATGCCAACGCAGGGAGCCAAAAAATATGGGGGAGGGGGGGGGGGGGTAGAGGATAGGCCAAGCCAGAAGAGAAGAAAAATAATGAGGGAGAAGAAGCAATTATTTCGCATATTCGGGTGTGCGTGAATATCATGAAAATGTATAATTAATACACACACACACACACACACATATATATATATATATATATATATATATATATATTATATCTTTAATCTCCCTCCTCCCCGCCCTCCCTACATTTCTTCATCTAACTGAGTTCATTCATGCATGTATTCGTCGCTCGCATAGGGAAGGAGATGTGGCGAAGCGCCATCGTCTACCCATGAAACGGCGTATCAGGATTTGAAGGTGTATCTGCATCTTTGCACCCCGTCAATACTTTCGTCTTTTACCAGATAGAGGAAGAGAGGGGCGGGGGTGGGGGTAAGGGTGGGGAGAAGGGGGGGTGGGATTAGCACTGTGACTTCACACGATGAAGGAAGGGCGTTGAGATATAAGTGTGCTAAACCACACCCACGATTTGTCCGAAACATATGCGGTTTTTTGGTCATTTGTGTCGGCGTGGTGAGGGCTGCTGTTCAATGTCCTTCGTTGTGCCTTATCTTCATCTTCATTATCTTCTTCTTCAGGGCAACCTTAATGAGAGCATTGACCCAGGATCCTTGCCACCATATCAATGCGGAGCCCTCGTCGGTGAGCAGATGTATCATAATTGAGGAAGAGGAGTTGGGTGAGGAGGAGGAGGAGGAGGAGGAGGAGGAGGAGGAGAAAGATGAAGCCAACGATGATGCGGCGACCAATGAGGAATCCATCTGCGAGCATTAAAATGTATAAGATATATATATATATATATATATATATATATACATATGAAATAGAGATTCAGAGGCGTTTGTTCCGACGTCGCTTTCGAGCAGGGAAAAGGAAGAAAGTATATCGATGAGAAAGAGAGGAGGCAGAAAGGAGGTTGTAATCATCATCATCGTTCACGATCACGTCCTCACGTTATCGACTTCCTCCTCTCCTGCGTCCTGGAATAATGGGGTGTTCTACCTGGCACTCTATCGTGTACACCATGGGCTTCGTGTCCTTCAAGAACGAGTATCTTCCAATGCCTCGAGTCTGGGGGAAGGGAGGGGATATCGCCATCGTTATCATCATCATTATCATTATCATCATCATCATCAGAGCAAGCAAGCGCCGGGTTGCAAGGAGAGGACGTCCAAACCTCTGCTCCAAGATCCTCCATGTTAGGCCTCCATTCACCTCCATCATCATCGATCTTGCCGCGTGTGGTCTTCAATCTTTCGGAATCGTCCAACACCCTGCTGTCTGTTAAAGGCGGCAGCGGTTCTTTCCTTACCTCCTCCCCTCCCCCTCTCCATTCATTTCCATTATCATCGATCTTGCCGCGTGTAGTCTTCAATCTTTCGGAATCGCCCAACACCCTGCTGTCTGTTAAAGGCGGCAGCGGCTCTCTCCTTACCTCCTCGCCCCCCCTTCTCACCGGGGCGGGGGCTTCGAGAGCAGGTTTTTGCCGTTCTCTACCACTCGCACGGGCAACCTCGCTATCATCGAATTCGGTCGCACCTGCTTCCTCCGCCTCCCTCCTCCGGGTTTTGAAAGAGGATGATGTGGCCGACGATGATCCCCTGCCTTTAACTTCTGATGGGGGATTCTGCACCCATATCGAGTCGATGTACACGATGATGGACATGAACATCACCAGCGCCGCGAGAGCTGCATCGAATAACAGGGGGCACAACAAACATCCACGATCAGAAGAAAGACGCGACTGTTCCGAGCGATTTGCAAACAATAAGGCACGAGTTACTGTATGCAGCTAGCTTTCTCCGCCGCCATAGCATGTAGTTCTGCCCCATCCGTATGCCCTCTCTGAGCCTCTTTTCTTTGGCGTCCCTAATCCTCTCGCCCCATGACCGAGAGACAACGGCTCGTCATCGGCGAGGGGGACGGAATTCGGAAGATTTATTCGGAAGAGGCTATAATATGGACAAAATAATATACTGAATTAAACTTAATAAATATTGATATTTTTAAAATTCCGGATAAATATGTATTGGATTTGAACTCAAGGTTTTATTTTATTAGGATACTTTTACCGATGAATTATCTAAATATTTTCCTTCTAGAATTCCCAGCAGAATCCAGCCAAAAACCAACACGGAGCAGTAAAACAATGGAGCTCGAGGAAGGCAATGAGCTGAGGTCCTCCATCCTCCCCCCCCCCCCACTTCTCCCCCCGCTAATCTTATCATAAATTCTGGGAATATCAATGGGAATATCCTGTGTACACACCCAACTCCCCCATCCCCCAGCAGCATGTATGTGCGGCAAATGCCCACGATATTTCAACTGTGCTCAAAAATCGTCCTCGCTGCTGTTTGTTTCAGGTCACTTAACGATGGGCGCGACGTCGGACGATTTCACAACAGCCTCAACAGCCTCTCCGAGAGTTTTGAATCCGAAGGGAAGAAGCACCTGGTGGAGGGCCTCGAGGGGTATGATGATGACGAGGATGATGACCTTGAGCACAACTCACTCGACGGCGAGGAAGAGGATGAGGACGACGCCTTGGATATGGAGAGAGCCAGCAGATTTCTGACCGAATTTGCCGAAGGAGCGTCGGATCGAAAGGTTGTACGCAATAGCTACCACAAGGGGGGGGGGGGGGGATGGAGAAACCGCTGCTGTGGTGAACCATACGAAAATGTTTGCACAATGCTTATGAACGACGATGGCGACATCAATCTGGCAGAAACGAGAGAAATCGTAGCATAAGAATGGAAAGTAGAGAGGCAGTGCAGGAAGGATGGTGAGGGGAAGAGAGGGAAGGAGGGAGGCGGAGGGGCGAGCGTTTGGTCACTTCCTCCGTTATGCTTCTTCCTCAAAGCCATCATCAAATTTGATTCATCAATATCAGGGACCGTGCGACTGGGCGGACGCGTTGTTCTGCCTCTGCTTCCCGCGGATAGGCAACATGCACGTGCTCTTCCAAACCAAGTGCCGCAGCACGGGTAGAAGCAGGCTCTGGTGCGTTGTGGGGCCGTTTTGGCCGTGCACGCTGTGCATCACGTACCCGCTCCTCCTCCTCGTAGCGCTCGGCCTCGGTTTTGCTTTCTCGCAGAGATATCCGGTCCCGCTCGCCATCGTGTGGTAATGTATTAGATATGACAACATCGATGACGACGACGAAGTGATAGTTGTGAGGGGCGACCGAGTCAAGAAGACGATTCCTTGCATTCGCCTGTTCAATGCTAGCATCATCAAATCCACATTAACAATGTCAAGGTACCTCGTTGCCGGGGGCTGCTTGATCTTCCTTGCTTGCACAGCTTGTTCCGATCCTGGGTAGGGTACAGTAGCGGAAACTACTCGACAGCGACAGCACGGACACGCTTTATCCTCTTGATTGTAGTCATATTCTTCTCTCCTCTTCTTCTCCGCCATGCCGTCGTTATCATCAATGACGCCACTGCCAGTAATTTTCACTGTAACAATCATCGTCATCGTCGTCATCGTGTCGTGACATATATTCGTAGAATTGTGAGAAGAGAGCCGAAGAGAATTGACCGCACGTGGACGTGGACAAGCCAGACATCGTCGTATCGTCCCAGCAAGTCCATATACTGCCGCGATTGCAATTGCGTTATAGAGGAGGTGGGCAGAAAGCTCATACCCCAGCAGGCAGCGTCCTTGCCTGCTGCAATGAGAAATGATGTGACGATGCAGATAGAGTCGTAGGCTCCCTCCCCCCCCACCCCCTCCTCGTCCTTTTTCTCCTTCTTTTTCATCTCCGCATTCATATCCTGTGTTTTTTCTTCGCATTTGAATTATCGTTGTGCTTGCGCGTAGAGGGCGTTCTGCGTTGTGAGGCATTCTACTTTCTCCCAGCCCAACCGCCGCCACCACCACCGCCACCACCATCATCATCATCATCGCTCTCACATATTGTCTTCTCCCCAACAGTATGATCACGTTTGCCCTTGGACGGGAACAGCTATAGGGAAGAAGAATATGTGCTGCTTCCAAGCATTCGTCAGCAGGTGCTAATGTTCATCAGCATCGTTCGGCGCCGCCGCGTCATCGGATCATCTTCCTTTCATTCCGCACACACACACACACACACGCGCGCGCGCGTGCGGTGTCTGTTGGCTTTGGATTCCTCATTGGAATATATATTTGTCCTCATCGGAATTAGAAGACTTGCAAAACACAACACAAAGCGCACCATATTGAAGCAAATCGGGGTGTAACAACTCACCCTTCTCTCTCTCTCTCTCTCTCTCTCTCTCTCTCTCTCTTTCTCGCCCTCCCCTCCTCCCTTGTACCCTTTCCCTCTCCCTTACTCCTCAGCTGCGCGTTGATGTTCGTGATGGCCATTTTCATCACTGTCGCTGGAACGCTATTTATGACGAATGGAGACCCCCACCACAAATCGGTGCATCATAACTAGAAACTAAGCTATATTAGATATACATATAGGCGACATTTGAACGGCGGGCGACTCGAACCATCGTAGCTGTAGCAACATCTTGTCGGGGTTAGATGTCATCTGCCATATAGACACACACACACACACACACACACACACACACAGAGAGAGAGAGAGAGAGAGAGAGAGAGAGAGAGAGAGAAGAGATCCACATAATGCGGCCCCTTTTCTCGGCGCTACATAGCACGACAATGACAAGCTAGCGGCGGCGCGCAGTTGTGGCCCAGAAACATAGTTCTGTGCATGACAACAATAATGCATGCACAGCTGTCGTCGATGTCGTGATGTAGACACTGTTGCTCACTCCCGGCCGTGCTGTGATTCCATGCATTCTAGCATTGTTTTGCGACAGCCGAACTCTGTAGCCCGACCTCGCACATACAGCAGAAACAAGCAAACATCAGACTGGTGTATATACACCAGTAATTATTACGTCGCTAAACGCGGCTAAAATTCTAGCATATAATATATATACGTAAAAGAATGTAAAACGTGGTTATTGTGTATCAATTCTAGAATTGGTTAAGACCATGCAAATAAGTTTTTTGTCAACTCGAAAAGCGATGCAATAATTACTGGTGTATATACACCAGTATCAGAACACATGAGTGCTGTGGCCACAGCCATGCGTGCGCGCTAGCTAAAGTCTCATTATTGAAGCTGCGCTGCTTACGCGTGTGTACGTGTGACAATAGCAACGGCGGCGCCACCACATCAATCACAATCCAGGCCATGATGAATAAGCATCTCTGGATCTAGCTGCTGGGATGGCGTGCATTTTGCAGTGCGTAAGCTGTTGCGGCGGAGGAACCCTGCTGTGCTCTGGCTACACACATATAGCATCCTGAGATCCTGAACTAGCTTACGGGTGGGTTTAGCTAGTTAGTGCGGTAGGAAGAAAGCCATTTCTCCTCCACATAATCAAAACACCCACACCCTCGATGTGATCATTTCGACTCCTTATTTTGCAGCGTTTAATGCGATGCATGAAAGTCCATCGTGTTTTGTGGTTGTGCCTTGAATAGCATTCGACATAGCGGTCAACATGCATACGACACTTGCTTCCCTTTCCTTCCGTAAAGTTTTGAAATCGTCTGTCATAATCTACAATGTGCATTTGTGTAGCGTAAGGTACTTTCCGTAATGTACATTTAGTATTTGGTCCATCGAATAGTTTTACATTGAAACAATATACCGAAATGATTTCTGCCGCCGTGAACTACCAGTAAAATTGCGTCGGCACAGTCTTTTCTATGCCAATCGACAAGAGAAGTAGGTCTCACCGCATATCTACACCATCATCCTCCCTATCACATTTACTATCAGCAACCCTCGCCGCTGGCTCTAATCGCTCGCCGGATTTCTCTTCCCGGGCCCGTAGATCACTGGCGGTGTCGTCTTCTTCATCGGTATGGTTGTGTTGCCGAAGCTCTTTCTTCTCCCCCGGCTGCGCAGACACCTGATGGTTATTCGGCCCAGAGATTTAGAGCGCGTGTTGTGTATGTGTGTGAGGGGGAGAGAAAGAGAGAGAGAGAGAGAGAGAGAGAGAGAGAGGGGGGGGGAGGGGGAAGGTTTGAAATTTCACTTGACGACATACAAATGGTATCATGAGTGAGCCCGATATCCTAAGCTACCCATGCTCTCCATCTCTAGCCCCTTTTTGCCCCCCCCCCCCCCTTCCTCCCTTCTCCTCTATTGTTTCCTCACCAAATCTCCGCGACTGTCCATAAGACCCACGATTGATTCAGTCTGGGGATTCTGCAAATGCTTAGAACTTGGGGTGCCTTTTAGATGCCTCCGGGTGTATTGCTGCGGCGTCATTGGGAAGGTCAGCTCGAGTTCTGATCCCGTCGTCCCACTGCCACCGTGCTCCTTGTTTCGAAAACCGATCAAGCTCCCAAAGAAGCTGCTCCTAAAAGGAGGGGGGTGCGCAGGAGAAGATGGAGGCGGTCAGCGACATGTGCGTGCAATGTGCGGATGTGCATGTTTCAATTGTAATCCGTTTGTTGTTGTGCCTCCCCCGCCTTTTTCTCCCCCCCCCCTCTCCGTTCTCACCCACCGTCTTCGTTCCCTTTTCTGTGTGCCGTTGGACTGCGCTTCCCTCCTTCGCCTATTTTTTTGCTGGCTGCTCGCGCGGTCTTTTTCCGAGACAGTCACGTCTCTGTTGGCGGTGTGCTTGTAGTCGATGAAGTCGTTCGCCTTCTGGGAATTTTTCTTTCGCATGCTCTGCACATGCTGCAGCCAGAAGACGAAGCAGGTCCGTTTTGAGATCTCCGTGCGGAGCGCCTTGTTGAAGAAGCCGCGGTGCCGCTGTGACTGGCAGTAGTTGTTCCAGATCTTGGCGTGGTAGTTTTGCATGTACTTGAACTGCTCTAGGGTGATGTCCAGCTTCTCTGCGATGCGCTCGAAGCGTTTCTTTGAGTCCGTGATGCAGGACGGCACCAGCGTGAGGTTTGCGCTCTTGACTTGCTTCCTCAACACGGAATCCGATTTGCGCAAGAAGTTGGAGTGGTACCTGGCGGGGGATGGGGGGGTAGGGGCGGGCGGTAGAAAGGTTTATTTCGCGATTGTCCTTTTATCTCTCTTCTCTTTTATCGAGTCGCTGGAAGACACCAATGGCTACTGCCCTATCTACGGACTAAATGTGGTCATAATTTTATAGAGAACATATGCAGCTAGGCGGACATCCCTCTTGAGGTCGGTTGTTTTTAGATCTTTCTACGCGCTATTCGCTACCGAATCAGCTTCTGAATCTCCCCGAGGTTGTCCTCGATGTTCCCGGTCCTCCGGGCAATGTCGTCAAAGAACTCGACGGAGGGGTTCCCCTGGCTCAGGTGTGATCGAGACACCTTCCCCTCCATGATGGCGGAGTGCTTCTTCGCTCGCTGCTGATACCTATTTTCATGGGGGGAAAAATTGGGGGAGGGTGGCATCTTGTGAGCGCACACCAACGAACGAACGCAATGCGCGAGTGGAACGAGAGACCACGAACATACACGCGGGCACGGCCGTCTTCACGGTGCAAGAAGACGTACTCTTTGTTCGCCTTCTCCAGATTCACACCGACGACAGCGATAGGGACGGCGAGCGAGATGACGGAGAAGAACAGGATGAAGACACCCGTGCTTCTTCCAGCAAGGGTGGTTGGATACCTGTGATAGACGATGGCATAAAATATTAAAACGCTTTCTCACAGGGGAGGGGAGGGGAGGGGATTGGGGAAAATTACATGTCGCCGTAGCCGACGGTCGTGAGAGTGACAATCATCCACCAGAGTGTGCTCGGGATCGACTGGAAAGGAGTCTCCTCGGTGGCCCCGTACAGTACCCCTCTCTCATATCTGCAATGAGTAAAGGTGAGGAGATGTCACAAAGTATGTTGTAATATTGTTTCATGCATTCACGCACATTATAAATATAATATTAAAAAAAATACATATATATATATATATATATATATATATATATTCTATTTCGTGCATCTATTCTATTCACAGAATGCTGCCTCACGGCTATATTTGAGGTGTGTAGGATGGAAAACTGGGGTGGGGGAAGGGGGGGTTGGCAATTCATTTGCTTCGCCGCCCGTCCCTGTGATAGCTGCACTGTCTGAGTGGAGAAGGCACTCAACCTGCCGTCGGAGGGGTTCCATTTCCCTTGCTCGCAGTAAAACATAATGGACGACGCGAATACGATCCAAGCAATGAACAAGACCGAGAGCGACATCAGCGCTTCCATGCCTAAAAATAGCGTGACGAGTCAGCGCGTGGTAAGTGAGCGGATGCAGTGGCTCTCCTCCGCCCCCCCCCCCCCCCTCCACCCTCCATTGTCTCTCTCTTCCTCTACGCTTTCTTTTTTATGTCCAGGGCTGTCTTGCTGTCGCTAGAGGCCCTGTCTCCAACTGAGCTCGCTCATAATTCCACATTTCACACGGATTTCTTACTTCTTGAGATGGCGTCTGAGAGGATGATGACCCCCTTCGCGCTCTTAGCCAGTCGCAGCACCCGCACCATCCGAAGCAACCGGAGCACACGGAGAAAGCCAAGAGAGGGCAGCGCTACAAAAGACTATGGAGGCAAAGAGCAGCAGGAGGAAATTGTGAGAAACAAAGAACAACATCCGTCCGGACTAGAAAGGGGAGGGGGGGATTAGCATGGCATCCTTTCCAACGACGATTCGGTAGTATAGGCACATTCCTCCTCCCTCCCTCGTCGTGTCAAATGAGTATTTGGACAACAACCTGGATGTAGAGCGGTAAGGTCGAGCAGATATCGATGAGCGTGTGCTTGTTCACTAGCCACTTGAGGCCGTTTAGCCAGCTTTTGTCACTATCCTTCATATTGCTGGAAAAAGATGGAAGAAACACAGACCGAGGAAGAAGAGGAATGTCAAAAATTGCTCGGGTAAGCTCAACAATCAAGTGGGTTGGCGACCTGTATCCGCATCGGCGCAGCCCTGCCGCAGGGACGAACCACACGGTCAACATGCGTGTGAAAAGCTCCACGCTGAAGCAGATCACGCAGACGACCTCGATCTTTTGGAATTCGGGCGCGCTGTCACCCTGAAAGAATGGTTTGCACACAATTATGAGGAGGAGGATGGTGATAATGACGATGGTTGGATTTCAAAGCAGGCGCATTTCGAGTCAGACATCCAAAGGGAGTGGCTCCTCTCGACATAATTACTCTGATGATTTTAAGAAACCCCATTGTTCTTCGGTAGTGGGCATTCTCCATCAACAAAACACACAGCATGCTTGTACCTCTTTCTCTCCGTATTCCGGGTAGCGGTACCTACGCGCAGTGGGTGTACATCATTTGGTCAAACCACGCACGCTCGCTCGTGTGTGAGAGTAAGACAGAAAAGAGAGAGAGAAAGAGAGAGAAAAAAACTTTCCCCTTTCCATTTGTTTGAAGGTCGATCTGCCATCTCGCAACGAAAGCGTTAGTACGCCCCCCCCCCCCCCCCCCCCTCCTCCCTCCTCCTTTTCCTCCCCCGTTCTTACTTTGGCAGCGACTCTATCATCAGCGAGAGAGCGGAGAGAATGATCATGATGTTGACTATCGTCTGCACGATCCTGGACAAGGTCGCGCTCTTGAAGTCCTCGAATAAGTAAAAAAGCCGGGCAAAAAAGTTGCCCCTGTTTGGAAAGAAATTCGTGCGGGTTTCCTGGAACGCGAACGTCTCGTTGGCCTCCTTCCGGACCTGGAGGAGGTGCGAGCGCGATGAGAGGGTGTTTATTCGAGGGAGAGAAGGAGGGAAGAGGAGAGGGGAGGAAGGGACGAATGGAAACAATGCGATTACTCTCCATCGCTTATCACCAAACTAAACACGCGCCCGCGCACGCGTGCTGCGAATGCAGCAAGCGCATCGAGACATCTACCGCACACTATCATCAATGGCATAAAGGTGCGGGGATGGGCCCCACCAGTCTTGAGAGCTTCTCGCCCTCGTACTTGACGACGGCACGATACAGATCGTTATACTTGCCGTCGAGGGTTTGTCGGTTGTATTCGTCCATGAAAATCGTCGTCACAATCGTGATCGGCACAGCGAACAGCACCAGATTCAGCATAATTCCGCAGGACCCCGCGATGCGGCCAGCGACAGTGGTTGGAACCAAGTCACCATATCTACAGGTTAGGAGGATGATGGGGGAGGGGATAATCGGCAATGAGAGATCCATGGAGTGTAGATGCTGCACACGAAGACATATGGCCCCCCACACCCACACATACACACTTGCCCGCTCACATGCACGTGCTCGCACAATTTAAGACACGCACACGCACACGCACACGCACACACACACACATATATATATATATATATATATATATATATATATATATAAGTATCATGTTTGTATAACAGTGTGCCGAGGACACTCGTATTACCCTACTGTTGTGAAGGTCACGACAACCCACCAAAACGAGATGAAAATCGATGTGAAGGGCGTCTCCTCCTTCTCACCAAACATGTTGTCTCGCTCGAATTTGCCGGTCTCTTCATTGTAATCGCCTAGAAGCAAGCAAGCAGGACGGTAAGTAAAAAAGGAAGTAATTGTGCGCGACGTCTATGGCACATTCTCCTTCAGGTTATTATCATCCCTTCTAATCAGTTTTATGCTCCGGGGCCACCACCGACCTTGCTCGCACAAGAAGATGACGCAGGCCATGAAGACCATAAAGAGAGCAAGAATCGCTGCCACCTGATGTAGTAGATGAGGTGTGAGCGGTGTGGTGGTGGTGGTGGCGGTGCTCTACGCGGCGTATCATCTTT
The DNA here is from genome assembly GCA_000320545.1 of Bigelowiella natans CCMP2755. Lineage (NCBI taxonomy): Eukaryota > Cercozoa > Chlorarachniophyceae > Bigelowiella > Bigelowiella natans. Next base: position 6,151 of record ADNK01003031.1, on the reverse strand, counting down.
GTTGAAGACTCTGCAGTTCCGCATTTTGCAAGGATATGGAATTGAGAAAAGAGGACTCTTTCCCCTCAATTCCAGCTTACGCGAACGCACCTGGATGATAAGGTATGCAGCTCTTCCCGCTACTGTCATCACTAACGGGATCATCGTGTTGCCTTTGTAAAACGAAACAGGAAGGTCAGCACACAGACGTGGTAGTGGTAGTGGTGGTGGTAGCTCGATGACCAGATTCTTGTTTTGTGGTTCGAATGAATATAGCGGGAAAATATCAGCATGTGCATGCTTCTAATACCTTTAAATAGCTTCACCAGCCTGAGCAGCCTGTGGCATTTTTCCGATTTTCAGGGGAGAGGGGGGGGGGAAGGGATAGGGAGGGGAAGGTTGAGATAAGGTGTTTTAAAGAGGTGGTTGGCCTGGACTACGAGTAGGATGTATAGCATCGTCGTCGTCGTGTATTTGCAGCTCGGTCACCTTGCTACTCTGAAGATAGTGAGATTGACTCCGAGCCCTTCGCCAAACTAATGAGCACACGCGGCGTTTGGAAAGTTCATTTTACAGAATCAAGGCCACTCGAATTTAGTGGAACGCTCATTCTCCCCCCCCCCACTTCCCACTATCCGAGCTGTATTCACATGGATCTTTTTTAGAAGGTTATTCTCTGCATCCTATTATTACCTCGAGATACCACGGGAGAATCGCTATCACGTCGATTATGTTCATGGGCTTGGAGACGAAGTAGCTGGGTGGGATTTAGGGAGGGAGGAGTGTCATTTATACGATATATTACAATATATATAAAAAGATATATTTATATTTATATAACATCAATTCGTTGGCAGAAAACAGCTGCTGCTGCTCTCCCCCCCCCCCCCTCACTCATCCCTCAAATATTAATGATCCTTCAGAACATAGATGATATCCGTGGCCAGACAGGGTATGTGTCGGGTCCATAAAGTAGACGTATCGGTTCACTCACCAAACACACACACGCACACACACCCACACACCCAGAGAGAGAGAGAGAGAGAGAGAGAGAGAGAGAGAGGGGGGGGAGGGGGACAAACACACCAAATTTTCCTTAAATGAACCCACTGCGACTCGGTGAAGCAAGACCATGGTATTTCCTGAGACATGGTGCCATATGTGAAGAATAATATAATATCTGCTATTTGCAGAAACTTATTCGAAACTGCACCCCGCAGCGCATAGCGAGCCGGGAATCAAAAACAAGGGGGAGGAGGAGGAGGAGGAGGAGGCGAAGGAGGAGGAGGAGAAGGAGGAGGAGGAGGAGACGTTCGATTCATCAAAAGCTCGAAATAACGCACCTGGGTAAACAGGAAAGGGCTTCCCGTTATGTACACCTCCGACATTGCACTGCAGCACGCCACGCGAACGATATACTCGATCGTGAAGAACATTACACTGGCTGTTTCGATCTGAAGAACGACAATACACACATACACATATATATATATATATATATATATATATATATAATATATTTATATATACATCAGCGTTGTCGGATTTCATTTCCACTGCACTGAGAATACTGTAACCCGAGAGGAAACAGAACACGTAGCTTTTCTTCTACAAGACAAAGCTCGTAGACGGTGGCTCATCCATGCATATATTGCGTTGTAATCGTATCCGGATGATTAGGGAGAAATGGTCAAGAGGAAAGAGGAGGCCAGAGGACTTCCTCTTTCCCAAGTCATCTTCTTATTTAAAAATTTTCTCTGAAAGGTGAGTTCCCGTCTCTTACTCTAAAATACAACGGCATAGACAGATGCTGCATGGAGCAACACATACGTGGTCAAATGTGCTCGATGTGTCGTTTTCTTCATCCCCATAGTTCGGGTATCGAAATTTCGGCATGGAGCTTACAATCTGTCCAAGGGGGAGGAGAGGGGGAAAGAAGGCGCGAGGCTCGTCATTGTGGCTCGAAAACATGAAAGGGCATGCCAATGGACGATCGGTCCGATGTATGCATACAGCGCAAACCGTCACATCTCAATCAATAGAAAGGATTTGATTCTGCACAATGTGTCAATACGTACCATCGCTGCACACGATAGGCACACGAGCCCGCCGATATGAGAGAGAATACTATTGACACCTGTGCGTGGACTAGATCAGAATCATACAGGGAATATATATATATATATATATATATATATATATATATATATATTCACGACGCTGCGGCGATCTCTCCATCTGAACGATGTTGCTGCTATAACGTATCAGAACATATAAAGGCAGTGCGGCGTCCCGCGGTTGTTTACGGTGCTCGCGATTAAAAAAAATGGTTGGTTTAGCTACAAAAGCCGTCGATGTTCTCGGTAAAGGAAGCGGTTTTTATCAATATTGATCCTTCATATCTACCCATGACGAGCCGGCGTCATCGAAGATGCGGAAGAGGAACTTTCGCCAATCTGAATCCTTTGGAAGCCTGAGAAGGCCATTAACAAACCGTTATCTTATGCTTTCATCTTTTATGTACACGCGCACAATGCAAAGATATCAAAAATCTTTGAAATATATCTACAAAGTTACGCACGCACACACACACACACACACACACACATATATATATATATATATATATATATATATATATATATATTATTTAAATTATGTGTGTGCGTGCGTGCGTGCGTGCGTGCGTGCGTGCGTGTGTGTAGGGTGTATGTGTATAATCATAGCACACTACCATGGCAATTTCTTTCTCGAGGTTTTTGCAGCTACAAGGCGTCTTCGAAAGTTTATTATGGACTGGTGTTGTTGAAGAAGAGCAATAAGAAGATGTGTCAATCCAAAGAAGAGTTTGTTACTTCCACAGAGATTTATGGTCAAATTTCTCTATGGTGTGACAATTCTACACGAATTAAAAGCAGACATGTCATAGACAGATAATTAGAAGGCCTAGATTACGATTCATATATGCTATCTCCCCGTTTTTTTTTAAAAAAAATACCTCTTTTCCTTCTGACAACGCCGAGCGCGGCGTTATCGTGCCGTCTGTGGACGTGTCTTGATCCTTTGCTGGTTGTCTAACTATCATTTTGCGGCCTGTTACGGTTGTTCTAATACTGGATTCGGTGTTTGTTGTGTCCTCCGAGTCGTGCCTCTCCCTACGAGTAACGACTCCCTCGCAAGTTGGGAGGACTCGCTGAACTGAAGAGGAAGACACTTTGAAGGTTGCCGTATTCAAAGGCCAGGACAAAGGCTCTCGCTCTTTCGCTTCAAAAGAATGTTCAACGTATGTTCGAGGAACTATCACCAAAGTTTATCTCCTCAGCGAAGGGGATGGTGGTCGGGGGCTATGTGCTCATCCATCCCCCTCATTGAATTTCAAACGTCTCCCAGCTACTAATGTCTCGTCTTATAAATTTATTCCAGTGCCTCTCGGCCACTCGAAACGGTCGTAACCGCCATATTCGGGTCGTGAGCTCGGAAAGGCAGAGCGCTTATTCTCTGAGAATTCTGTGGAAACATTGTCGCATATCTAAAATTAAGAGGAAATCCTCTCATAATTATATCCGTTAAGACATTGTACGCAAATTAATACGTCGACATGTCGACATGTGCCCCTCTTGTTGTCGCAGTGTGCAAATCCACGAGATTTATATTCATTTGGAAAATGAGATGTGAAAGAATTGCCCTTAGTTTTAGTGAAACGACAATGATGAGGGACCAAATGAATTAAGAAGGCAGTTAATCTGTGAGGACGGCTGAGCGAAGAGAAATTAATGAAATCCTCCTCTTTATATTGTCGCGATCAGAGTTTTGATTTCATTTATTAAAAATACGGGAACAAGGATGGGTATCTGAGGAATGGGAATCCTTGCGCTAAAAGCATTTGCCGACGTGGTCGAATCCGATTTCCGTCTGCGACATGGATATTTCCAATAATAAGCGAATAAAGGATGCCGTTCGTCATACTCTTCCCTTCATAATGCTCTAGAAGATCTGGAAAAACGTGAAATTCGCTCGATCGTTCGGCAGCCAACCACAGCGTGTCTGTTTTGCTTCAGAATCCCCTGAAGCCTTTTTCCTTTCTGGGAAGTGGCAGTGAGAGAGTGAATGAGTGAGAGAGAGAGAGAGAGAGAGAGAGAGAGAGAGAGAGAGAGAGAGAGAGAGAAAGAGAGAGAGCGAGAAAAGAATGCGAGGCTTTGTGCTATGTCCTGAATACTCTTTGGCATGACGTTTGACGGCGTTTCATCAGCATACAACATACAATGGAGATTGTAGTAACTGATCGACAAGACCAAATATTATCTCTCAAGGTCCGTCTAATTCCGTTCCACTCTTCAGATATGTCGAAACCTAGCTCCCTTTTACGGAATCAATCATCACACTATTGTGTCAAATCTCAGGTGAGGGGAGGCGATGAGAAAGTTTTGGCGGTGAAAGAAAAAGTAAGGGACAGCTGTAATATATGCATGGATCAGATCAAGCTGAAGTTTAAGGTAAAGAACCGTCGAGAGCGAATTATTCACCGATGTTTTCATGTATATCCCAACGCCTTCGTACAGGGCGTCTGGCTTAGAGATGATAGTGCTGCGCTGTACAACTGCGGCGTCAACGAAGGGTAGCACTGCGACGATTAAACATGACCGATTTAGAAGGCTGTGATGGATATTCTGGGGTGATCGTCGACGCTGTTTTTATGCCACTGATACTATTTTCATCACCAGCGATACGATTCTGCTGGACAACGGGCCTTCCTTTCAGGTGAAGAGTTCTGCCGTTATAGACCAAGAGCTAGCTGGGAGCGTAAATCCTACGGTGGTTGTGTATGATAAGCAGGAGTAAAATAGATAGCCCCGAAATTTGGGTAGTTTATGTACTGTTAACTGGCATCTTCTTTCGATACCTAGGATCTGGCAGTTATGTACCCCTATAAAAAGGGACGTAAGGCTGTTCGAGTTTGGAATACGTTCGGTGATGATGCGCGACGCGCACAGTAAGAATCACAAGCGCGCAGGTATGCAAACGCTGTGTGCTAATATAGACAGGAACGACATCGATCGTGTAGTAAGGAACGCTCGGGAGGAAAACTTGAAGGAAGTTGAGGTGGAAGTTGTTTCCCCCTTTTCCTTGTAAGAGCAGGCCAGCAGACATACTATGACTGTGAAAGCTTGTGATGCGTGTTCGGTCGATTTTTTCGAATTGGATATCATATCAGCTATGTGATTTTCCCCGCGCGCAGGGCCAACCAGAAGCAATCATCGTTTTTCTACATCTCTTCGCGATTGCGCGCACACACAAACACACACACACGTACACATATGAATCCAACTATTTATCAACTTGCCAGGAAGGGCTGTCGAAGTGGATATCGTCCGTGCTTGATTTCCGAGGTACTACGACGACGGTGATGACGATGATGACGATGATGACGATGGTGACGCGTATGCACATGTTGCACCTATTCCTTGTCGGCCTACGCAGTATTGATGGTGATAGGAAGAATATCATGTGAAATGTGCCTCGAACGTACCTCCAATGCCCTGTTCCTACGACACAGCTCGCGTCACCAGGGCTTGAGAATGCATCGACGTTGCTCGTATATATTCTGTCCTCTTGCCTAGTTGTCTTTCTAGAACGAGTAATACGCCTTCGCCAGCCGTTTGCGCTCTATATTCTAATCGTATATTTTCCCGAAGTTTCTCCGCCTTTGTGCCTTCGGCTTGCCTCCGGGAATGAGCTCTGCATGCTTCTGGAAGCGGTAGGACGCGGAAGGGGGGTGGGGGGGGGGACGTAGTAGGTGCTTGGCTGCTCCCTGGAAGAAGAGTGACTAATCCACCGTTCATATGCGGAGTACTGTAGTGTTGTGGGAAGAAATTTATGCGCATTTTGGGTATCATCATTATTTCCTACGTGAAGTAATCGTAGTAGCAGCAGCAGCAGCAGCAGCAGTAGTGCAAAAGCGAGGAGAGGAGGACGGTCCAGGAAGCCGAAGATCCGATGGGGATTTGAGAGATGACATTCTGTAAGGGACGGGGTGAGGGGGAAGGAGGCAACAAACGAGTGGCTGGCGCTGTTCGAAGCGAGGATCGATAGTCGCCAGTCTCCAAAACTGTTGTGTGTTACAGGTCACTGGCAAACCGATTTTAGGCGTGCATAAGAACGACGAGGTAGTAGC